>JASANA010011284.1:0-10872 GCA_030248095.1 Ptycholaimellus sp. GST1_10
TTTTTTATTAAAGCTCTGTGTTTGCTGCGTCCATTGAGCTTACTCGCAGCTACTGGAAACTGCCCATGGAATATTTGGCAGGCAATCATATTTTCAAAATCCGTAATAGGGTTGGTCTTTGGCTAAGAGGGGATGTGCTTCCGCTCCGCTCGCACAGCCCCAATTAAGGTTTAAAAAAAGTAGTTTTTCGAATGTTGCCAAAAGCTTCATAAAGCCAAGGACAGACCGAACAAGGCGCAGCTGAGGATTGCCATGCAGGGTGAGCAGGGTGAGCCAGCGATTGCGCCTTTGACGCCATCTCACCGATTGTTTTGTATCTGGGTGCATCTTTTTCTTTGCTCACACAGACGCTTTATTCAAAACTGTTCGTATTATATGACTATAAATTATTCACAAATGTATTGATAAATATTTTGGAACATTTAAAAGTCCGATGTTTCTTTGATTTATTTTACACGATAATTTTCATGCATAATTTCACTAAGTTTGTGGCAATTTTATGGCTCAAAATATTTTTCATGCTTTTTTAATGTTTTTAAAACTGAGTTTTCAAGCGCTATAAATAGAACCTCTGCTGAGCAAATGGTGCAGGAATGTGGTAAGAACAGGGTTCCACTGCGTAACCTCAATCAGAAGGCGACTGACGTAGTAACCATAGCCTGAAAGCCGTCGCATTAGGCCCTTATTTAGACACGGGCAAAAGAGACCATAGTCGAGGTGCTCAAAGGGACGGCTCATGGAGGGTAGGTCGAGACGGGGCACCAGCCAGACGCTGAGCAGGGCGTTGAGGCAGATTCGCAGGAGGGCGGAGAGGAAGCCCAGCGGGGCCGAGGCAAAGGTCATGAAGTATTCGTAGTTGGCCAGGGCCTTCCTGTGCGACAATGTTCATAGTTGGTGGGATATGGAGGCCTGTGGTGTCGGGAGGGTGCTGGCCGAAGTTCTGGGTCTTAGCCGGGTGCCATATTCAATTCAATTCAATGGAAGATTGGGTGTAATAAAATCTGATTGGAAACAAATGGCAGTGGTTCGCAGTTTGACGAAATAATAACTTTAAACATTGCCTCCCCGTCCCCCTCCCCGAATTTAGACAAATTTCCATAAAAGGCAACATAGTATAAATTTTTTTTGCTCTCCGCGATTTAAGGGCCAATATATTCTAGATTTGCCAGAATCATACATGACCGAATTTTTTTTTGAGGCCCAACATGTAAAAATAAAATACCTGAAATTTTTAAAAATTCTGAACATGTAAAATTTGGTAAATACGAGAAAAATAAAAAATATGAGCATATTTTCATTTCCAGGAGGTTTTTCATGGAGCGTATCCAGGAGGCAAATTTTTAGCAAGTTTTCCCTGTAGTTTTTCATGGAGCGTTTCATGGAGCATGAAATTATTTAATGTTTTCCAGTCATTTTTACTGGAGTTTATCATGTTTGACGTTTTTTATTTTTTTATTTGCTAAACTGGAAATAAAAAAAATATTAAAAAGAGTTATAAAATTTATTTGGATGCAATAAAATTTAGTTTTGAAGCGTAATATTGCTTTTTATGCTTTGTTTTATGTGGGTGATCACTTTGCAGATGTTTGTTACGTTTACGTATATTTTGTGTTTTTGGTGGAACTGTGACAACTGCGTTTTTGACAGGGCAGAATTGTTGCACATCCAAAGCACCCAGACCGAATTCCATGATGCACAGGGCTGCAAATGCATTTGTACAGTGTATTCTTGCATGTTTCAATGTAAAATCAGCATGGAACAGTCATGGAAACTTCTGGGGTCATGGAATCAGGGGGTTGGCTGTCTCATGGAACTGTGACAACTGCGTTTTCGCCAAAATGGAATTGTTGTGCTTCCACCTCACCCTGACCGAATTCCATGATCCAAAGTGTTGTAAATGTGTTTGTAGATTGTATTTAACTATGTTTCACTGTAATAACAGCAAAGCACACTCATGGGAGCTTCTGGGGTAATGGAATCAAGGGGGCCGGCTGTCCCATGGAACTGTGACAACTGCGATTTCGCCAACATGGGATTTCAGAGCCAGCACCTCACACAAACTGAATTCCATGCTGCACAGTGTTGTAAACGTGTTTGTACATTGTATTTAAGCATGTTACAGTGTAATAACAGCATAGCACACTCATGGGAGCTTCTGGGGTAATGGAATCAAGGGGGCCGGCTGTCCCATGGAACTGTGACAACTGCGATTTCGCCAACATGGGATTTCAGAGCCAGCACCTCACACAAACTGAATTCCATGCTGCACAGTGTTGTAAACGTGTTTGAACATTGTATTTAAGCATGTTACAGTGTAATAACAGCATAGCACACTCATGCGAGCGTCTAGGGTCATGGAATCAAGGGGGCCAGCTGTCCCATGGAACTGTGACAACTGCGTTTTCGCCAGGATGAAATATTTCATGCACCAGCTCAAGATGCCACAGATATACCGAGATTCACTTCCACTTGCTTTCGAAGGAGTCAATGAGAATCAGCTACATTTCCTCGATCTAAGCATAGGGGCTACCAATGGGGTACGCACAATATTCGACAAGAGGAGAAGCTTCAATTTTGAGGTAATAACTATGCCCGAAAAATGCAGCAATCAGCCGATGCAACTGGGGTTGAACTCCTTTTTCAGTCATCTGGTCAGAATAGCAAGGGTCTGTAACACATGGGCAGGGCTCCATGGAACTGCGACAACTGCGTTTTCGCCAACATGGGATTTCAAAGCCAGCACCTAACCCAGACAGAATTATATGCTGTACAGTGTTGTAAACGTGTTTGTACATTGTATTTAAACATTTTCAATGTAAAACGCAACTGATTTACAAAGAAAGGAGCACCAGTCAGTGCCCAGCCTCTGCTTTCGAGCCAACTGACATTTCAACCATGGACGATGAGTGCCAGCTTTGGTATAATGGACGCTCAACTAAGGGAGATTTCAATGTCAAGGCCTTTATTAGACCTTTTACCTATGAACTACAAAAACTTAAAATTATGTTTATTCGACACATCAAAAAGTAACAAATTGAAGGATGGTATCAAAGCAAAAAGCAATATGGGAGGGTATCAATCAAAAGCTTCCAATTCGTGCTCTTTTGCACAGCATAAAGCAAAGAAATTGAAAACTATGTCATATTTTTATGCTGCCATGGTTGGAATTACTGTTGCGCAGTCTCTTATCGATGATAGCAAGTTGAATAGAGAGTCAAATACTTTGCTGCTAATTTAAGACATTCAAATGACCCCAGTTATTATCCTTGGAGGGATATTCCAAGTACTAACCATGCCCGATGACGCATAACTTCGCATATCGGACGGCCATGTAGACCACTCAGCCACTCACCCGGAACAAAAGTTTAAATGCCTGCCCAATCTTTTCCATCTTGATGCTTGGCAAAAATTGAGCACAATGTAGTGTACATTTTGTGCCAATGAGCAATAAATTTTCGTCAAAAAATTTTGAGTAGCTCTGGAGTTATAGTTGATTGAATTTGGTGTACGCATAAATCACCCCCTCACAGTAGTAAAGAGTTCACTCGGCCAAGCAAAGGTATAACTCTCCAACAGTAAGTCGCCATATGAAGAGCTTTCCCTCCATGTAATAACTGATCAATACACCTCCATGGTGGAGGTCTTTGAAACATAAGGGGTCTGGGTACTGAGCTTCCTATGTTATAACATAACATCGGGGGGGGGCCTTTGAAACATTAGGCTTCCATGTCAGTAAATCCCAGCAAACCCAGTCCTTCCAGCAAAACTTTAAGTACATTTTCAGAAATCCATTGTATTTCGCAGCTGATTCACAAAGCGAGAGGCACAGAAGGGCAAAGAAGGGCCATAATGATCACAAAAGCTCAAGGTTACATTCTCACAATCACTTTCACACGCCTTCTAGGCATCAGGGGACAGCCAAGAATGCTTCAGATGTAGCCTACACCTCTCAGAACTCAAGCAAATGCCTGTTCAAAATGTCTCAAACTTGAAAAAAAATACCGCCTTTACCTAAAATTTAAAAAACTAAAAAAATAAAAATAAAATAAAATAAAAAGTCAGAACTCATTTCCGTCCGGGGAGAAATTCGACAAAATTTCGGGTTAGACGATTTGTCGTAGGCCATGTATGGCCAGAATTACTTGAGTTTTTCTTCAATTTGCCAAAGAAATCGTAAATTTTATTTAAAATTCATTGCATTGTGACCAATAAGCCAATAAAAATGTGCACTTTGCCCTTCAAGCTTTTAAATCAAATTTAGTTGGATACATTGGAAATTTGTGGCATAGATATTATTCTACGTTATTTTTTTTGCAGAATAAATGCTATTAAAAATTTATATTTAATTTTTCTGCAGATATTTTCATGCAAATACATGAAGTAACTGGATAAATTTTGGCAAAATTGCTTGATTTTCAATTATGTGTAAAACAATTTTTTTTTAATTTTGCCCCCCCCCCCCCCACCCTTCTCTGAACCAAAATCCTAGCTCTGCCCCTGGCCCCATCACCTCCTTATGCGCTCTGGAAACAGCCCCACCCCTCCCCGGGACGAGAGCGAGGGAACTTGTTCTTGAAGGAGAATGTGATGTTGCCGCTGGCGGTTCGGTAGAGCAACCTGCTGAAGCATAGGCGATGGACCAGGAGAAAAACGGTATAGTAGATGGAGAAGGTCCTGAGTAGGAAGTTTAGGGTTTAGTAAAAAGGGGGAATGAGATGGGGGGACCAGAGCCAGTGGAGAAGGAATCGCCAGAGAGGCTCACTGTTGATGGTCAGGTTGAACTGAGTGAGCAGCGCCAATGGGTAGATGAGGCCGAGAGAGGCCACTGTGATGATGATATAGCCCCAGATAAAGTAGCCCAGCTGGATGCCCAGATATCGAGTGCCTCGCATCTGTTCAACCAACATTTCTTTTTTTAAAAAACAAAATTTATACCCCTTCTGGTATTAGCCGCAAAATGACACTTTTCAAAGTGCCTCGACATCAATATACTAACCTTACCTAAGCAAGCCTTATTCTTAGCCTAAGCATCACTGTGTCTGGTGCTTTGACACTTTGACGCCGAGACAAATGGCTTGGAAAAATGACATTTTGCCGCAAATACCTGGCCCGTAATATTTGATAATTTTGTTGCAGAATAATCCAGGTGGAATAAATGTTCACCACTCAGGACCAAAGAGGTGAACTGTGAATTGGACGGGATTCCAGGCAGTGAGCCATACATCAGTGCCTTTACCAGTGCCGCGGTATGCCAGGAGGCAGTGCCTCCGGTGATTGCGCATCATGGACGCTATGTTCAGCCCCATCAGGCCACAGATCAGCACCAGACCGAACCAGGTGGCACCTGAGAACCAGACTCTAGAGGGCCCTATGCGAAAAAACCCTATATTCTGCTTTGGATATATACGAAAGGTTGTAAGGTTGTTTGCAAAGCATAAAATGACAGTAGATGATCTGCAAATTAAAAAAATCACTCAAACTGGTCTCCGTTTGCTTCAATCATCTACTGTCGTTTTATGATTTACAAACAACCTTACAAATTGCTGTATACATCTAAAGCAGAATATAGAAAATTAGAGTTTATTCCCATAGGGCCATGCAGCGTTTGAGACATACGGTGACCCGACCCCCCCCCCCGTCCCCCGCCCCCCCCCCGAAGCAACCAACCAACTTTTCCAAGATTTTACCAACCAACCAACCAACTATCCTGTTATATACCCACCCCGGGGCCCCCGGTCCTTCCAAACCAACTATCTTTTTTCCCAAGCAAGTCAAAATTTTGATGAATTTTCAAGGTGTTTCAGTCAAAAAAGTCAAAATTTTGCTTGCTACGTAAGTTTGGTGTCAAAATAGCATTTTTGTGGTCAAATTTTGTTTAAAAACCCCCTTATTTTGCAAAAAGATTTAAGGCGCAGTAATTAACAGTCGACTTTGGTGGAACTCCGAAATAGCCCCACCGGTGGGGGGTGGGGGGGCCGGGGGTCGGGTGGGGCCCCCGCACCAACCAACCAACTTTGACTGAGAAAAACCCGACCGGGGCGGGGGGGGGGGCGGGGGTAAATCAACCAACTCCGGGGGGGTTTATTTTTTAGTAGGGACACGTATGGTTTGAGAGGTAGAAGATTGATATGATAGTAGAGGATATGCCCAACTGCGCATGGTGTGGAATCAGTGAAAAGCGATCCATTTCATTTAGTTTCTTCTTGAAGTGAAAAAAAAAACTGCTTTGGATTTCTTCTATTTAACGGCTGATTTCATTTTTATTTGAAAAATGCATGGAAATGACTGGATGTTTTTTGAGCAAATTCCATTTCATTCAGGTAATCCATTTCCAGGTGCTGATCCATGCATTTGTCTGTGTCTTATTTTCCGAGCAAACTTCCTCCTCCAGTCAGCAAAATAAGGACCCCAAATAGTGATCGAGCAAAAGGGAAATACTTGAGAACAACACGATTAACTGCGAAGCTTCTGTAATGCTTCTGTAAAGCTATGCCTAAGGGACTGGGAGAACTTTTTGGTCACGGGGATGTAGACAGACTGAGCTGAGAGAGATGCACTGTGAGACTGAACAAGAGGCAGCGGCTGTATTAGAAAGAGGGGGCTGGGGGATATGGATGGAAGTGGAATACGAGACACCCGCATCCGCCGCTGACTGCGCCAAGAACGACGCCGAGGACATCGACGAGGATGAGATGGAGGCTATCCGCTACTCCTACGCCGAACTCCTAGCCCCATCCCCACCCCCCATCCCCCCAGCCAGAAAATTCCGTAAAAAGGAGCAGCATTTCATTCCATTTCAATACATTTCCATTTCATTTCGATCAGCAAATGGAAAACCACCTGATAGGCAAATGGAAAAAGATCAGAATTTGCCCTAAATCGAAATGCAAAAACCTGGATCGCCGATTTTTCCATTTGCTGATCACTGTGTGGAATGCCTCCATCAATTCCACAACGTAAGGTTTTAGCGCCTTCAGCAGCCCGGTAAAAATATCGGTCGGGTCATCAGAGCCCTTGAGCTCTATGAGTCGGATAATTTCCATGAGCTCCTCATATACATCGTCCACCTGGACCCAGAGAGAGAGCCAAATAGAGGTCATCTGGAGCTCTCCGATTGGGCAAAAGAGGAAGAGGAGAAGGAGGAGATTGACGAAGATGGTGATGATGATGCCGATGGCCATGGCGGATAGGAAGACGGCAGAGTACTTGAAACCGGGCAGGTTTTTGTAGCCCCAGCCCGGTTTTATGGCCTGGTTTTCCAAGGCTCGCTCCTTCTGGGCCCTCCAATCGCAACCACAAAATTATTTGCTAACCAAGCAGGGTTGGACGTCCTTCCATCACAAATTCCAACACTCTAGCTTATTGTGGGCTGGAGGAATAGACCATCAAAGTGAGGTGTTTCCTCTTAACCTGAGCACTCTGTTAGAGATTACCATGGTTTTTGGGCATTGAGCAGTGCCTTGACGTGTCGATACTGAAACGTTTCCTCCACTTTTGGCTGAAAAACTCGGCTCATGACCAACTCGACTCGGCTCCCCCCCCCCCAAAGAATACCCCCCCCCCCCCGGCCAACCAAGCTTTCAAGGCGATTTTAGGTGTTTTTGCACTTGGGGGGGGGGGGGGGGGGAGTGCTGGTCATCGAGTTTGGTGACCAGGATCCCCCCCAAGTCCCAAAATCCCTTGATTGATGGCCAGTATCCCCCCACCAAGTGGCATTGGGGGGGGGGGTGGATAGTGGTCACCAAACTCGTATACTGTTCCTATTTGTTCTTGCGCTTAGTCACACCGGTCTCATAGTCGGTAACCGCAAAAATACAAGGGAAATTTGGGGGGGGGGCAAAATTCTTGGGGGGGGGGCAAAGCTCTTGGTTGGTCCAAAACCGTCTTGGTTGGCCGGTAAAAGCGGGATTCTGGTCATCAGCCAAAAACTCTTCGGTCACAAATGATCTCAGCCTTTTCAACCAAGAGTTCACCTTGTCCTCGTCTCTAAATGCTTTGAGGCAGATGCGCAGCGGAATAACGCAGCCAAGGCTGAACTGAATGAGCAGCACCGGCAGGATACGGACTAGCACTGCCGCGGTTTTCATCTTAAACCGTTTCGCCTTCCTACCCAACTTTGCAGAGCTGGGAAAGGAAAAAGCAGATGATGAATTGCCAGGCTAGGCTTCTTGCTAAGCATTCTGCTGAGCAACAAGGAGTTCAGTAAGCCGGGACTCCGCATCAACTACTCTAAAATTTTCGCCTCAGGCCTCACCCCTTGTTCCTCAGCACACCAAAATTGTTGATTCCAAGCATTAGAACAATTTCTATCTGCTCATGCTCCTGCCTGAGCAGGTTGGGCATAACCGGGGAGTCGTAGAGAAGATGATTCTGACAGGGCAGGTTGACGAGGGCATTGACTATGGTCAGGAGCCATGAATAGACGCAGCCTGTGACCACAACCAGCCGTCTGCGACTGTGCAGGGCGACGAAGATCGGCCAGTACACCAGGCCCACCACCAGGCCTCCCAGCAGCCTCAGGAAGCCTGCAATCCTCCGCCCTCTGTGGTTGCTGGCGCCTAGAGGCTCCAGGCAACGGAATCCGATGAATGAATTCTGGAGAGCGCCCAGGGCGAAGGCTCCGTCCTTCAGGATGACCTGGCTGATGGCCAGGGTGGCGGAGACGAAGCCCAGCACGGTGGCCCAGCGTTGGGTCCACTGCTCCGAGATCAGCAACAGGGGCCTGTCATTTACTCTCTACCCCTTTTTCATACGGAGTCTAAATGTATCTATACCTCAGGGTCAACTATATCTTAAGGTCCAATAAATATGTTTAACTTACGATAACTCAAGGTCTAATAAATATTTTGTAGATCTTTAGTAATAGGTAATTGAAAAGTGGGTACGAATAAATGACCCTACGCATGGTACAGCCAAAAGTACCTCACAAATAAGAGCCCACGGAATAAGCAGCTTGCATCCTAGAGCGAGGCTGAAAGAGGGGGAGCTTACGTAGGAACACCAGGGCCCTGCCAGTAGGAAAACAGACGCTGCCGACGGCCAGTGATGCTGGCAAAGAAGAGGCAGAGGAGGATCTGTGAAAGCCCGGCCATGAGAGGAGATGTGGAGGTGCAAGAAGAGAAAGGAGACGGCGCAGACGGCGACGACGGAGATGAAGATGGCGTTGAGGCGAAGGCGGGTGGCCTCGTCCGGCACAAAGTCCAGGCAGCAGCCCTCCGCCACCGGGTACCAGTCCTTGGGGCAGCATGACTGCTTCCCCTCCTACATTGCGGCCGCATGCCAGGCAGCGTCTTCTAGGGCATTACAGTCTGCCTCGCTCAGTTTCCCTGGACAGTGGGGATGCAGCTTATTTAGGACTGGATTTGGTTGCAGAATCGCAATGGGAGGCTAATTTGAAAAGGCTTGACTAAAACAGCCCCACAATCTGTTCTTTATGATGACGGAAAAGCCGTAACAAAAGTCAGGGACAGAGTAACTTTTAAAGCGAGAAGAGCAATTGCAGAAGGGGCAACCAACCAAGACAGCGGAGTAGCTTTCGAGTCCAGCGGGTTTGCTTCATTCCTTGCTTCCAGATCCGTTCTTTGCATTCCATGCTTCCAGATCAGCCAAAGCTCCTGCTGGCAAAAAAGCTCTAAGTACAAACTGGCTGTTCAATCGTCTCTTGATTCTGCTATGATTGGAGTAGGGCAGAAATGGGACTGTTCAATCCCATTCTTCTTTGCGCAGCCATGCTGGAAAGTTTAGTCAGAGACTGCTCGTTTATCTGTCAAAAGTTTTCTGACACATACAAGAATTGTTAGTGCGTCAAACATGATCCAACTCTGATTTATTCGCTCATTGTTTGAAGCATGAGCACAAGCCGCAAATGTTCAATTGTTAGGTACCAAATATTTTCGAATATCCTTCTCCCGTTTTGAATCAAATGTTATTTGGTTTCTTCGCAAAACTGGAAATTTCACCGAGCTCTGCATTTTTTCTTTCATTGGAGTAGACTAATAACAGGGTAAGCTTGGCTATCGCTATAAAGTCTACCATCATATACGTCATTCCTGGGCATAACCGTTTTCACAAAATTACATCCTCAGCTTTTGTTTTTTTTCTGATTAATAGCCAACTAAAAGTAACGGCAGTGCAACTGTTAAAATACCAAAAAGATTGTCTAAAATTTTAATTTTAAATAATTGGCCCTAACTTTCTGATTCGCCTATTTTGGTAAATTGTTTGTCGGCAGCAACATTCAAACAAGGAATCCGAAAAATAACCAGAACTAAAAGTTCCTTTTTTGTTTTGGACTATCCATTGAAGCATACACCACTTCGCAAAGCAGTAGTATTGGGCTGGCGCGAACGGAGCTTTAGCGGAGTGTCAGCGCCCAGCCCCTCTTTTCGACCTAGGTGTACGTTTTAGGGGTTATTGCTAGATCTCAATTTTGATAAGGCTGCTGCTCGTCACAGAAAGCTCCAATCGTTTAAATTATTTTTGCAATGGAAAGAGCAACATCGAATTGACTATAGTTTATCTTTAGACTTTAGACCAAAACTATTTGTTTCATTTGTCCAAACTCCTCCTCCTCCTTCTCCTTCTTCTTCTTCTCCGCATCTAATAAATTGACGATAGAAGGTATTCATTTCTTCCCCCATAACCCTTTCCCGGGTCCCTGGGCCTCATGTATTTAGCTCTTCAGTTAAAATAGGTGGTCATATGCACCAGTGGTATAGTGGTGTAAGCGTTTGGGCAGATGGATGAAATTGGAAGGTTCGAATCCTTGTCAGGCAATAATTTTTATTTTTGTGTGTTTAAAGTTGGGAAAACAACTGGTACCATCGCCAGGCCAAAAATAAACTCTTTTCCCAAAAATTGATTGGCCTAAGT
>JASANA010011285.1:0-43939 GCA_030248095.1 Ptycholaimellus sp. GST1_10
GAAGAGCTGGAGACAATGTACATCCTGGCCTTAAATACGGCCTTCCCTTGGGGTCTGAATACAAACATACAGGGGTACGGAAGCATACTGGAGGATACGAACCCTTACGACAGGAGAAAACCTCCTTGGTTCACAATTACCCTACACAGAGCTCTCAAGCGTACAATAAATCCATTCAAACTTAAAACCAAAACAACCCCTAAAAATATTAAACCAATCAAAACCAATACCATCGGCACTGCGGAAATCTGCGGAGAGAAAGGAAAACAAAAACCAGAATACCTACACCAAATCCAATACAACGGAATTGAACTTTTCAACATACTACAAAAACTGAAAACCAAAGAAACCAAAAAATTAGCAGAACAAATAGAACTGGAAACAGATAAATACGGCTATAGACTATATCAACTAATTTGCGCCTACAAAAGGGCCAGAGATATGAAAGAAAAACCTACAGCACAGGCCGAAGACATGGCAAAACCAAAGGAAGTCCAACTGACTGATAGTAAGTGACACAACATGTTGAGTTAAATTAGTTAGTCAAACCCAAAGAAGCTAAATTGGAACCTAAACTATTGAAACTTTTGTACAAAGTTTATAAAAGTTGTTCATGTGCATACGATTTTACGTCACCTGTTTATGAGCACGAGAAATTGAGTGTATATTTCGCAAAAAAACGAAAATAATGGAACAAAGGCTTTCATTGAAATGTTGTAGAAAAAGTTTCGTTGAAATCTAATAAAATACGAGATCTTAGGTCAACCGTTTATATGCACCTTACCGAGCAAAAGAAGATTAAATTCTGCCCTAATTTTGGCTTAGCTTTAGTCACCTTTTGTCAGTATTTTGTCAGTCATTTGATGATTAATTGACATTATTTGGCATTAAACTTTCTTCGACGAAGTTTGCATTTAGTTAATAGGCATTTTATAACATTTTCATATATGAACGTAGAATATCAGCCATCTGTAAAGTTTATTTTTGACTTCTCAAAAATTTGATAACAAATGCGTTGATAAATAAATATTTTGAAATTTAATTATATTTCAATGCCATTCAGTCTTTCTTCAGTTCACTGAAGTCCTAGAAGAACTCTTTACGTCACTGTTGCAAATTTTCGATTTGCATGTTTGCCTAATAGGGCTTGTTGACGTCATAAGCAGCCAAATCGTTTAATTTCGACAAATTATGAGCGCCCTCAGCAACCCTGTATACCCTACATCCAAAACGCATGCATGAAACCTACAGCGAGCCTCTTGAATCAGGCAACACACAAAAGCTTCAGTCACGAAAGAGCAATTGGTCCCTCAAACAAACACGGCTCATTTGTAGGCTTCAGAGATGGAAACGTTGGATTTCAAAGATGGTCAGGCAATAAGCAAGGGTTCATTTGGTAGGGACGCTGGGCTCCTCTGCCTTCACGTTCGTCAGGATGGCGGCCAGGGGTGCCGAGGAGGAAGCCACCTCAACTAATTTTTTTGCGCGGCCGAAGGCCGCCTGCCGCGGATGGCAGGGCAGTCAGAGCTCCGTAGGCCGGAGGGCATGGGTGTGGAGGCCCCGGAGCGTAGCCTAGCATGCGAAGCATGCTAGGCGAAGCGTAGGGGCCGTAGCACCCGTGCCCGGAGGCCGGAGGAGCTCTGGCGCCCTGCCCGAAGCGGCGGGCGGCCAAGGCCAGCTTAAGCAGTTACCCCATTTTTGCGTCCGTCTGTCCGCATATATATATATATATATATATATATATATATATATATATATATATATATATATATATATATATATATATATATATATATATATATATATATATATATATGTATGTATATATATATATATATATATATATATATATATATATATGTGTGTCCCAGGCCCGTACTCCGCGGTTTTTCAACGAAATTGGCTGATTTTTTGCATGAAGGTCCGCCTAGGCGGTGCCTCGGGACCATTTTTGGTGCTTGGCGTAATTTTTTGAATTTCGCCCAAAATTCAATTTTTTGATGTTTCAAAACACTAAAAATCGTAAATCACTGGTTTTTCCATGAAATTAGCTGAAATTTTGCAGGAAAGTCCGTCTTGGTGATGCCTTGGCACCATTATTAGGGCTTGGCGAAATTCTTCGATTTTCACCCAAAACTCAATTTTTTGATGTTTCAAAATGCGAAAAATCGTAAATCATTGGTTTTTCAATGAATTTTGTTGATTTTTGGCAGATACATCCGTCAAAGTAGTATCTTGAAGCTGGCAAGAGGAAATTTTGAAATATTTATTATTTATTGATTTATAGTTAAAAACCCAAAATATTGATGTTTCAAAAATTTGAACAAGCATAAGTCCATGGTTTTTCAATAAAATTAGCTGATTTTTGGTATCTACGTCCGTGAAAGTAATATCTTAAAGCTGGCAAAAGGAATTTTTGAAATAATTAGTATTTCTCGATTTATAGTTAAAAGTTAAAATCTTGATGTTTCAAAAATCGAAACATGTATAATTAATGATTTTTTCACTGAAATCTTTTGAATTTTGGCATGCATTTTCATCTAGGTAGTGTCTTGAGGTAAGGCCACGCATCTTGGCAACCGCCGAGAATACCTTGTTATTAAAGCTAAATATGAAATCAAAATTGATCAAAATCTTTTGAAATCTAAAATCGAAATTGCAATGCCTTAACAATGGATAGCGCAAATTGCTAACCGCAATCTGGCAATGCAGTTGCTGCACTTACAATTGCAATAGCATTAAAATAAGTTACGTTTCATGATAGAAAAATTCAGGTCACGCCAGGCTAATCCAATGTTTGAAATAAAAGGTAAATTTAAATAATAATGATTAAGTTTGCATTTAGGACAATAATAAAATAGGGGCATGGCACAGCAAACCTGAACAGCGGCACAGCCAACAGCCACCACCTCTTCCTTTGCTTCCACACCGCGACTGCCGCTGCAGTCTCCCATCTGGAGGATAGAGTAGAGAATTTGAGGGTGGGGGAAAGTTGATTGAGGCGACCTTTCGGTAGAGAACTTTGAGCTTGATGGTGATCGGCTCGCACTCGAAGTGGTTCCGTTGACGACACAGACAGCGGGCCTCGTACAGGGTGCTTGGAATGCGCTGCAAATCAAGCCTCACTCTCAGGGCTGCAAATGTGTGGCGCCAATTCAGACTAGGGACCGAAAAGACGAGTTTTTGTTGAGCTATGGGCATACATTTTTGGGATTTGGTTGTTATGAGATTGCGGAAAATGTATGCCCATAGCTCAACAAAAACTCGTCTTTTCGGTCCCTGGTCTGAGCCTGGGGCGGCGGGGGAGGTTGGGAAATGGCGTACGGTGGGTCGATAGTTGATGCGCCAGGTCCAGGGGCAGAGGGCACGGCGGGAGATGTCGTCCCCGGCGTCTGCGGAGGAACTGGGACACTCCGCCAGGCCGCTCAGCTCCGGGTCTTCCGACATGATCGAGTACAGCTGCAAGACTAGTGACAGTTGGCATCATTTCAGCTAGGCTCAAGGGGCGGGGAGGGCATCAAAGTGGCGGCAAACCTGTGGCTGCATAAAGGCGAAGGTGGAGTTGATGCCGTCCAGTGCGTAGTGGGTGTAGGAGTGGAGTGCAGTGGCGGGCGGTGGACAGAGGAGGCTGCTGCTGGCGCTGTTCTCCTCGCGTTTTTGACCTGCGTTTTCCAGAGCATATCTCTTTTGCGCAACTTTTGCACTCTTTTGCACTTTTGCACTCGTCATTGATCCAAAAAAAGGTATCAGCAAATCTGGGTAATATTTGAGCCATTAAAAGTTTCAAAATTTGACCAAAAATCCCAAAAATCACCACCAATCGCATTTCGACTTCAAAGGCCGTCAAAATTTTTCAGCCTCCAACCTTTGAGCCTGCCTTAAGCTCTGAGAGGCAAAAAATGGTTGAAAATGAACCATGCTCAGCCAGGAGGCGAGGGTAGAGGGCGGCGGATCTCCGTCGGCCTGGGGATGCCTCGAAAAGGGAGTCGACCAGGAGGCCAGGGAAAGCGCTGACGGCGTCCAGACAAAGGCAGAGCACCAACAGCTGCTTCACCCAGCCTCGCTCACTCATCTTCAGCTCCAGCAACTCCCTCTCGTCTCAATCTCACCCTTGCCTTTCCTTTGCCTTGGAATCCTCTCTGCCCGACTGGGGAACACGCAGGGCTGCTCCGTGGAGAACTAGAACTAAGCCTTCCCTTAAAAGGCTAAAATGCCAATTAGAAAGGAACAATGGCTTTGTTGGCTCCTTGGGCATCTAGAGGAGCAAGCTGCGTCGCGTTGTTCAAGGTAAAGCCAATCACGTAAGAGCAGTATAGGGGGCAGGCATACCATTAAAGTGCTAAAGGGCTTTGAAAATATTCCTACAGTAGTAGCTACAGCGTGGGGCTGTGCATAATGCAGTTGGATGCATTTGCGTCAGTTCAGGCTTTGGATAATGAAGTTAGGTGAAGAAATGAGCTTCTGGGAGGGAATAAGAAAAAAGATTTATCGCCTTTTGCTGCAATTTAAGCCCCGGTTGTTAAATATCCCTCAGGTCCGCGCAGACTCAATCCAGGCTAACTGCATTAGCACATTTCGACATTAGCAGCAGCGTTTTTGTTTAGCTTTTAGATTTTTTTCTTTACCACACTAAGAAAGAACAAAAATCTCACTTCTTTGAAAAAGTTTACGACTTTCTAAAGTTAGTTAAAAGGAACAGCCAAGTCCACATGATCGCAGCATAATCTGCAAAACCGTTTTCCTCCGTGCTAAATTCCCACTTAATATTTATCGAGTGTACGACTGGAATTCTGGCTCTAACGTCATTTTTTTTCAAAGCGGCCCTCTTGTCCATTATTCATGACTTTTGAACGGGTCAATGCAGAAACATCAGACCTCGTCATGCAGAAAGAAAAGAGGCTCAGGTAAGCCATTCATGAAATGGCCTGCAGCAATAGGATGCTGCCCTTAAGATGCTCTTGCTTCAATTTTCAGGAAATCGGGGCTCTCAAAGTTTGTCCCGATCTGGCTTCCGGCCAAATGTCATCACAAAGCCCTCTGTACGTCATTCTCTAAGGTCACGCCACCCCCTCCCTTCATTAACTCGGCCCAGAGATGTCGTGTAGCCGAGGCCGAAGGGTGTGGCAGCTTTTGGCACTCAATTACCTTTCGCAAAGTGAATAGAGGGCAGGAAGCCCTGCAAAACTTTATAAAGGCCTCGGTTTTGCAGTCTCTGCAAACTGTTTATGCAGATTCTGCATGCCGTCTCAGGCTGCTTTCCTGCTGATGCCGAATGTTCCCTGGTGTTCAAATTAACCTTATGTGGATGAGAGATTTTACAGAACAAGGCAACATAATATAAGACATAACACTTTTGACTCATTACCTAATTGCAGGCCTTGGAGATGTCAGACCCACTGTTGGCCAGCTATCAATCAGCACAGTTCTTAGAAAGGCTCCAATTGGTATCATTATGTCTCGCCGGGTGATGGGCTGAGGAAAGAAGAGTCCAGCAACCACACACATCCCTACCCTACAATGGCCGCCGCCAACCCAGCGCCCCCAACATGGTCGGTTAAAAAAGGCAGAGACGCCGAAACTCCCAGCCAGAATCCCCGAGAGATATTGGACACAAAGGGAGTGGAAGAGAGGGGCGACCCAAAAATGAGGTCAGAAGGGACCGTTTTGCGGCGCGCGGGAGAGGATAGACGCCTCCTAAACTCCTAACCTACTCCTCCTGCCCCCTCCCCCAACCCTGCATGGATCATTCGCCCCCTCTTTTCACGCAGCCTAACCGACTGAGGACTCACAGAGGACGCAGACTTGGCCTTCCTTCACCATGCTCCGCTGGCTGCTGCTATCTGGTAAGCGGGCCATTTTCAACACAGCGCAGGCTGCTTCTTTGCCACTGGATTGGCTCAGGGACAATAATTTCGTCAGCAGTCAGAAGCAATGATAGTCCCTAGTCAATGACTCAGAGCGATGGATTGGAAAAGTATTGGCCGGACAAAATGTGAGGGTTGTGCAGGCCTGCTGGCGACGAGTGCGGAGGCTCAGTTCAACGCGGGGGCTTTCGGCGGCATTCTGAACGACATCATGGGTCAGCTTCCAACCTTCCATCCAGGATAGGGGCTAAGCCAAAGCTTAGAGAGGATCTGGCTTGGAGCTCGTATAATGCCATAGGTATGCCATCATGTCGTGGGCTATTTTTCGCAAGCCCTCTCCAAAAAGCCGACTTATCTTCCAATAACCGCAGAAGGATTTTGCGGGTTTGACATTTACGACTAATACGGCTCAGGTTGCTAAGCGATTGACACCATGACAGTGCGTTTTAGCATCCCTCTCTCCAAAGCCAGCTAAAGGTCGCGAGAAATCCCCTTAACTCGTTTCTTTTTGAAAAGAAATGAGTTAAGAGGATTTCTCGCGACCTTTTCTCGCGATCTTAACTTTGCCAAAACTCAGAGTCATCCTATGGTATCATGCATTTGAAATTTCATCATCTCAAACCTTTCTAGCTGAGCCAGGGGAAAAGAGAAAGAAAAGTGGGGGGTGGGGGGGATTCGGCCTCATGCAGCAACTTCAATCGATGGAAACTATAAACTTCAATTGATGGATAGTAAAGATGGAAACTTCAATAGACGGGGATGTCTACCTTACAACATTCAATGTATCCACATCTTCTCCCCACTTAGACAGCCTAAATTACCTCTGTCTGTACCCAGCTTCTCCAATCGCCTTCTCCCCCTTTCGACTTCAGGTGGGTGCTCAAACGTCTTCCTTCACTCCCATCGATGGACTGGGAAGAATGGAAAGGACAAGGCAGGCCTAAAGAAAGCAGTTCATTGCAGGCTTCCTGAGCGGCAAGGGGCCGCTGTGGGGCGGGCGGGTGGGCAGCCTTCAGAGCAACGCCAGCCGGCTCAGTCAGGCGGAGATCCAACGGCTGCTGGCCACCGGGGCCTTGGACGGAGCGCAGGTGGCCAGTCTCGCACGCTCTCTTGGCCTCTCTGGTTAGCAATCTTCTGCCTCCTCCCGTCCATTTCCAACCGCCTAAGCAGGAACAGAGGAGGAAGGCTGCCGAGGTGATAGGAGGGTTAGAGGGGCGGACTATTTTGAGCCAGTGTCACATGGGAAGACATTGGAATGAGAATTCAGCTGGCTACATGTTTCGGAGCTTTTAGAACTTTGCAAGATTGGGCTATTTTGAGATTGGTTAATGAATTACGGCTAGGCCTCCAGAATGGTGGCTACTTTTATGAAAGTTGTGGAAAAGCTAGAACCTGATCAAGCGCTTTGATTGGGAACTTTTTCTGGGCAGCAAATGCTAATGGATTTCACGCAATATGGAACAGCATAAAACGGTTCACATCTAAGAATTTCAATAACGTTTCGAAAGTTGGTTTCGAAAGCTCCTGAACGCTGGAAGAAAGCTGCAAAGTTTAGTTAATTTCATACCAAGGTTTTTGAAAAGGAAAAGCTAAGTCTAAAAGTCAAAACAACACAGCCTGTTCTTGTGACCTTCTCGAAAGCCCCATGAATGCCGTGGTGTTTTTCAACCGCAGGAGCTTTAACATTTCACGATCGCGTAGCGCAAGCTAAGCAGAACAGCAAATCATTGAACATGCATCAACCGAGGAGGCTAAGCTTTTTCCAACTGGCCTATGGGGGACATTCAAAAGGACAGCCTATTAGAACAAATCAACCTGCTGTAAATAAACCAGCTTACTCAGGACAGAAAAGCCATTCCGCAGGCAGTTAAGGCAGCTGAGAGTTGACAGATGGGAGACTGCGGGGGCGGATCAAGGCCAGAGGGGGCCTAGGTGATGGAGCAATGCGAAGAATATCTGTCCCCCTAGAGCTCTACTCATTCCAGCTCATCAGCTGGGTGAGGAGGAAATGCGGACAGGCGCCTGGAGGTGGGGGGCGATGATATGAGGATCAGGAAAGGGCGGGCGGGAAAACAGAAGCGGATATGCGCACAACCTGGCGCTCCCTCCGGCTCGAACTGGAGGGCCCACGCCCACGCAGCCTAAAAAGGTTGCTGCAGGGCCTGAAGTGGAAATGGTCCATTGACCAGGCTGACCGTTGCCTAATTAATGTCGTCAAAGTCGGTGCAGCTGTTTTGTTGTGCTCGGCCGCAGGCTATCTTGGCTAATTGATACTATAGGTGCATATTTACTCGGGATACCAAATCTGTTCATTTGAAGCAACTAAGCTTGGGCTTGGGCTTAGGTTTAGGCGGCTATTTTATACTATTAGTGCATTTACTTTCATGACAAGGTAAGACTTAAATTAAGACATGAGTTTAGACAGAGGTTTAGGTGGAGGTTTAGGCAGAGGCTGGAATAAATGTACTAATAGTATAAAACACCAGCTTAGGCTTAGGCTAAATGCATAAATGTACCTATATATCCGCAATTACCGCTATCTTCTACACTCCTAGAGATATTTGCCGCAAAATGCCATTTTTAAATGTGTCTCAGCGTCACTGTGCTAACCCTATGCCCAGGGCAAAACAAGCCAAACTTGCCAAGTGGGCGAAGAACAGCGTTCAAGCGCTTGACGTCGACTGCAATGCATGGATGACTGCAATGCTTGCGTTTAGCATAGGAGGCATTGCGGGAAGGTTTGCCTTAGGGCTTCAGTTTTTAGATTGAGCTAAAAAGAGGGCAAAAATCTAAAACAGAGGAAATGAAAAGGCTGACTAAAGGCGGTGTTTTCCAGCCAGTTACCAGTTATAGATGCATGACGTATTTTATCATGAGCGCTAATAAGGGGTTCAATCTGGGCGGGGAGGTCTCTGGTTAAAGCTGAATGGAGGGGTCGAAGCTGCCAGAGATTTCCGTGTGGCAACAAATTGCCCGACAACGCCCGTGAGAGATGCAACAATTAGTGTTGGCGCAATATGACAGAAGCATTCGGAAAGCTTGGAGCAAGAAAGCGAAACTGCAAATACAACATCTAAAATGATCGCTCATCAAAGGAAATCGAACTCAAAATACTGCTCGTCAGTGCGTAAACACAACCACCAAACACCTTTGAAATATTTCAAAATTGCACTAACCTATCTCATTCAGGACCCCCGTCCATCCTCGCCCCAACCAAAGCTCTCCATGTGGCAGGAGCGTGAAAAAGTTTTGGCTGCAGGGCTGGAGATCCAGCAGGTGCTGACGAACGGGTTCAGTCAGTCGGGGGCTCAGCCGCCAGTGGCCAAGGCCCCAACCGTTCGTCAGCCATCGCCCAGCAAGAGCAACGCCGCCCTCGCTGCTGACATCCTGCAAGCTCGACGCAGGGTTACCTTCGCTTTTCTCTGGCCATTTGTCTTCTTTTTGGAGTACCTTTTGAGCCAAGGCCCTAAAGTTAGGCTCCTGCATGGCCAATTTCGAGAATTTCGATGAGCGATCTCTTCCGACAATAAATATTAGACAGTAGGTTGAAATTGTTATGATAGTTTTCTTTTGTTTTGAATTGTTTTGTTTTGTTTTAATTGTAGCAAAAAAGCTATATTAGAGAGTTAATTGCCATATAAGAGTTAATTGCTTATAAGAGTTCATCTTCCCACGACGGTAGCTTCACAATCATCCACTGACAGGCGGAGCAGTACCTGAAGGAGACGGGCCGACGTCCACTGGCCAAGTCCATCAACGACATCCACCAGGTGGATGCCCCCCAATGTCGCATTCATTCAGCCCAAAGCCATCAGCTTCGTCACAGGCCCCGGCCGGCCCCTCCTTCGTGACCAGTGCGACGGAGCAGCCGCGCCTTTTCGAGAAACAGGACTCCCGACCGCTGCATCGGGAGCTGGCGCCGCAGACATCGCACCAGCCCAGCAACGACTACAAGGCTGGGGATCCCTTGTCCTAGAGCAAGCGGGCTTTTGGAGAGTTTTTGAATTGGAAATTTTGTATATTTTTGATTGAGTTTGTGAAAAATTAAAAATGGTATTTGGATTGTAGCTTTGCAATTTTTTGAATGGTTTTGCGAAATTTCAAAAATATATTGTATTTTTTTGTATTGTTTTGGAATTTTGGCAGTTGTTGATGCATTTGGGAGAAGTGGATTTGACGGCAAGGCTGCAGGCAGAGAAGAGGGGCTTGGCCAACTCAGAGGTGGAGCTGTTGATGGGCTGGCTGCAGGAGCAGCACGCGGACGGGGTTCAGGTAACTGCTCTTCTTATTTTCATACAAAATTTGGCGGACAAAAATGGTAAAATAAATTTGTGCTGGTATAATTCCGCGAACTATCGCGAAAACTATTCAATGAAATTTTATGGATCCCCAAAGCTAGTCTATTCATCCACTAATATTTCTTCATCCTTAGTCCTTAAAGACTCAAATATTGTCTAAAAAGCCATAATATTTCTTCGGCCATTATATTCCTCGGCATAAATGCATTGACACAGGAGCTGAGCCAAGCGCAAAAGCTGGCGGTGGTGGAGGCGCTGGGCCTTCCGGTCGTGGACGAGGCAGATCTCATCAACTTTGCCCTCCCACCTTCCGTCACTTCTGCAGCTCCTTCTACGGCAACTACTCCTACTACCACGCCCACTACTACCACAACCACTCCTAGGCCGACCACCACCAGTTCCAGACCAAGTAGGCATTCAGTGACTTTTGGAGCGGCTTTTGAGCGACTAAGCAAACTTCAAGCATTGATTGCATTTTGATGGGGAAATCGGTTACGGTGAATTCAGAGAGAATGATGGCTAGCTGTAACGCTTGCTAACGCTTCCCAAAGCATAATTTGTGCTGGACAGGAAACCATCGTTTAGGTGCACCAAATATTTAAGTACTAGTAAAAGAGAATATTAAAGAATGAGACTAAATAGGGCACTGGAAGGGTCAGTCAAAGAATGCAATAGGTGTTGCGGCCTATGCACCTTGCGGAGTTTAATCACGAAGATCATCTCCAGATTCATCATTCCCTTGTAGTCACAGGTAAAGAAATTACCCCTGATAACCAACAAACACTTCGTGGTGTGCCTTATTAATATTTGCCTGAAACCTCAGGGCATTGGGTAGCGCCTGCATTTTATGCGCGCTAAGGTCACTGCTGACTATCGGTGTACTCGTGAGCCATTTTTTTAAATTTGAATGCAAAATTGGTTCATTTCTTGAGCATACCATTTTAGCTCATGAAAACTTTCTTTTACCTATCGATAAGAAGATCTAAAAGCTGCGACTAAGGACTTCGGGAACTGCGCAATTTATAATAAAGTTACCAAATATCTGAGGTTGGTATGAATGAGGTAGAAATGAAAGCAACACCAATCAAATGCCTATTTTTTTTACCAAACGCCAACATAACATTGATACCTCAAACAACAATGAACCAACTTCAAGTAATCCCCCAGACTGTCAATTACCAAAGCATGTGTAATAAGGCTTCTCATGACGGTGAACAAATTTCAAAAAACAAAAATGATTGCAGTCCCAACCCAGACGCCCTGGACGCGTCCACTGGCCCTGCCAACGCTGAGGCCGCCCACTGCGCACAGGATTCCCGGCCCGCCCTCCACACCGCAGGCTCATCCGGTCTCAGCCTCAATCTGCTTAGCGTGTTCTGGGAGCTGCTGCATTTGCTTGCCCATTCCCAACTGAGGATAGACCCTGAGAGGATGAGGGTGAAGCAAATTAGCTGGGCTCTCAAAATTTCTAGTCAAAACAATTTTTGCGGTATTTCGTCTGGAAACATTCGATTAGGGAACGGATTAACGAGAGTTGGCCAGTGAAAAAGTGAAGCCGTGCAGAGCATCATAAAACTGCATTATTACTTTTGAATGTGCTGAAATGAAAGTGAGAGGAAGGAGAAGTTAACGAAAGTTGTTCTTCATCTTTTCCAGTTTCCTGACCCCAAATATTACCTGATCATCCAAAATAAAAGGGCTTTGAGAGAGTGCGAGCAGTGCCGGAGTTGTCGGAGGCGGATCGGCGGCGACTGCTCCAGGACTTCCCCCAGCGTCTCGGCATCGGCAGCCGACCTAAGGCTCAGAAGCCGGTTACCATTTTCATCGAAATATAGGCAGCGCTTTGAGTCGAATATGCTCGCCTAGCAAATGTCTTTCTCTGGAGGTCCAGCAATGGAGAGGCAGCAATTGCAGTGCAGCCTGTTTAACTATAAAGTCATGCGGCCTGTGGCATAGAAGCTGCTGACTTTTGGCGTCAGGTTAGGACTGAGCACAGGCAAACAGTGGTAGAGCAAAACGACAGGGCAGGTCTGCAGATGCCTAAAACACCTCTAACCGTGATCTTTGCGCCAAATGACCCAAATGTGGAATCTAAGCCAACATTCAGCTCCCGCTCTTCGCCGCGGTGCCGAAGGGCCAGCTGAACAGCGGCGAGAGCACCATCGATCGTCTACTCAGCCAGGAGCAAGGTGTCGCCCTCTTCTCCAGCCTCAATCTGGCTAAAAAGGGAGAGGGATGACAGAGCAAAGCCTGCCCATCCTTGGTGGGACTGAGAGCAGACTCAGCAGCAGCATGCAGGCGGGTCTGGCTGGCGTCCAGCAGCTGCCCGAGCAGTTCAGGCTAGTGCTGATTGAAAATTACTCTATTGGAAGAAGAGTTGTCTTTTGTTTTTTTACCAGCAAACATTCCCAATACTGGCCTTGTCCTGTTCTTTTCTTTGCATTAGTGAATGATTTGGTCAATTCGTTCTTATGAGGACCAGTCATGCCATAAATTGCGCACCCAAAATCTTAATCCGATCGGTTTTTCGAATATACTTTTTTCGATGCTTTTCTGAATGCCATTCGGATTTCGAAGCTCATGGCTAACTTGCAGGACTTCGGCCCCACCCCAGCTGCTGTCCACCCGAGCCCTGGTTCTTCTTCCTCTTCTTCCTCCTTCACATCATTGAGCTCCTTTACTCCTTCTAGAAGGTGCAGCGAGAGAAGCGAGTGCTGGAGGCAATCCAACGCAAGCTGGAGGAGAAGGGTGTAAAAGGGCTGCGCTCCCTGCCTCCAGAGGCTCGCCAAAGACTCATTCGCCAGTACTACCGCGCTCTCAAGGCCAAGGCCGCCGCCAAGAGGCAGGCCGAGACGTTGACATTTTTGCGCTTTTTTGAAAAATTTTGCTAATATTTAGAAAATTTTAATCAAATCTAATTTTTTTTTAATTTTGAAAAAAAAATTGGAAAATGCGAGATTTAGTTGAATGTCTGAAGCTAATATGTGACATTTTTGTGCTTTTTTGAAAGTTTTTGCTAATATTTGGGAAATGTTAATCAAATCTAATTTTGCTTAAATTTTCAAAAAAAACACGGAAAATGCAAAATTTCGTTGAAAGTCTGAAGCTAATATTTGAAATAAAAACTGTAAAGTAGGCTTTTATAAACGGCATGGAGGAAGCAGGATGAATTGGACAAAAAGGAGAGGAGATTTGCAGGGCTCGCGAGCGGCCGAGCGGGCGAGAGATTGTCAGCAACCGAGCCCTGCTGTCAGACAAAAACTCACCCATCCTTCCACCCATGTAAGGAGCCCAATTGTCCCGTTTACTTTCCAATTCGCAAGCCCTTAGCTTTCCACCCTTCCCCTGCAAGACAAAACACAAACAGGGAAGAACGAAGACCGAGCGGGAAGGAGCTGATGAGTCGCCAGGGTCCCGCCGCCGCCCGCCTCCCCGCCCCTCCAGTCCCCCTGCCCATCATCCGCCAGCCCTCCATCCCACAGGCCGCTGCTCCACCCGCCAGCCCCCCGGCTGAGTTCAACGCCTAGGCCAGCTTCTAGTCGGAAGGGGAAAGAATTGATATGCAGCAGGGATGGCTCGGTGCGCTCGGCTCTGGAGTTCCTCAACGATCGCAGCCTGCACGGCGCGGAGCCGGGCTGGCGGCAGGATGAGGTAGAAATAGTTTTGTGTCATCTTCCGGGGACCAGTGAGCAAGAGGGGCCGAATCAAATGATGTATCTAATCGATAGAGTTTCATTGCTGAAATCTGCTGCCGAAATCACGAAATGATTGTGGTCGAGCATTGGAAGATATAAACCAACTTCCCAATGGGGATCCACTTCCATTCCATGCTGGTATTTCACGCCCCAAAAGTAACATGGCTGGCCAATGCTATTTGCTTGCCATGGTGGAGGGTGTATGCTGTTGAGGAGGAGGAGCCAGCCAGGCATCGCTTGTCAGCCCGGGAGCTGTTGAACAGTGGGCGTCTGTTGGAGCAGACTGGAGCGGTGGGCTTTCGGGACAGTGTTCCTGAAGCTGCCGGCTCTCTTGCCTTCCCGCCGCCGCGCCCGCATCTATTCCATCGGTTTGTCCAAACCACAAGCTGGAACTAATTCAGTCTGCCAAAGAAAAGAAACTGCTCGGGAAGACGCAATTTTGATGATTCCAGAGAGAAAGGCAAAAAATGACCACTGAGAAGCGCATAACTATTTATAAACCCATTTTTCTTTCCATTAAATCATTTACTTACCGTAAAACATCAGGCAGTAGTCGAAAATCGTTCATCAACTCAGCTGGAGTGAGGATGAAGATGAAAGTGGTCAAAGTCCAACTCTCCATTCCATAATTTCATGCAGAATTTGTTTCTCACTGCTCAGAAACTGTGACCAACGGCAGGCAATCCTCGCCTCGTTTCCCAGTGCAGCGAGAACAGCCGCCGCCCAGGGAGAACGGCGCCATTCCCGCCAGCGTCTTCAACCTCGGCGGCGGAGGTTCACACCTTTTTTTCTTTTTATCTTTTCATCATTTCCCGGACTTTCTAAGTCCTCCACAGTCTGTCCCCTCAAGCTGTAGCTGTTTTTGCTTAGGCTCAAGCTTGGGCATAGCCTTAGGCGCCTCTTTCACTCTGCAATCTGCCTAGAAACGCCCACCTATTCCCTGCTACTGGGCAAAAGCTGTCAAGCCTAGGACTAGTGCCAATAGCTCACGGGTCCATATAGCACCTAGGAGCACAGAGACATTGCAGCTGAGCTGAGGCCTGCGGAGCCCGCCTTTGCCCCCGCCCTTCACTCCACCCAGCAGCAGCCCTTCCTGGCAGGCGGCAGCTTCGACTTCAACCCCGTCCAGGACTACCAGTTCACGCCGTCACAGGAGCCTGGCTTCTGGGAGCTATCCGACTACTAGAGCACTCTTCCACAACACTGCTGGGCATCCAGATGCCCTCTGCTGTCTGGCACTCAGAGCAGATGCGTCTGACTTGTGCACCCTGTCTTTGCTGCTGCCCTTTGCCTCCTAGTGCACCGTTGTCTGTTTGCTTATTGTCTTCTCACTGAAACACATTCCATGCGCCGATGTTTTATTGGCCCACCGCTTTCATTGAAAAAAGTGAAAAATCGATGGACAAGCCTACCGGGAGGGGAAGGAAGTTTTCCTTCCTTTTTCAGTAATCTATCCCATGCAGTACCGAATGAAAACTGCCTTCCCCTCCCGGTACATGCTTTTGCCAAGCTGAAAAGCTGGTGTAGGACCAAAGTGCCCAGACAGAAACTGTCCAGCATTTTCGCCCCGCGCACTTTTGTCCATAGGAGAGAAAAGCAAGCATCACAAGAACTGAAAGCAATGAAAGGAGTCGCACTGCAGTGAAGGTGTACCAGCCGCCCCTGCTGGTGCCGCCCAGTCCCGAGCGCAGCGTCGTCTCCGAACTCGGTTCTCTGGCCTGCTCCTCTCCGAGAGTCAGCTGGGATCTCTTTCCAGGCGGCCTCTTCACCGGCGCCCGCCAGCCCAACGACCCTTCGCTGACGCCGCTGTCCCGCCTCGTCGCCAGCCTGGTGCAGCAGGCACCGCGGCTGCTCGGATTCTCCGGCCTACTAGCTCCACAGCCTTTTATAAACCACCCTGTAATTGGAATATTTGATGATTTATTTATTATTCGGATCTTTTGATTTATTTTGATCAACAAATCTGAATGTGGAGAAACAGATTGAAAAGCTATAATATGTTCATCTTGCTCTGAAGATGGGGGCCGTCGTGAGAGCTTGGCTTGGCTTAGATTGAGGGGGTTGCTAGAGACCAATTTGCAGACCCAACCACCGGTGACCAGCACCACTCCGACCACATCTTCGAGTGACGGAGCCCCCGAGGCAAGCTCCTAGGGACTTTTGAGTGGAGGTGAGGGAAATGCGTTGGCAGGATCGAGCTCAGCAGCTGGCGATGGTGCGTCGCTTCTTCACCAACCCGCGGCCCAGCATTCGCCTCAGCCGATTTCAGGCCCCGCACCTGCTGCACCGATATCCGGTTCACACTTTCTTTCATCCAGCTTTTTGTCTAACTAGAGGCCATCGCTACTCGCCAGAAATCTGTTTGGAACTGTGGCCTAATTGAGATTATTTTTTCTAATTTTCGAAATTTCGATGCTTTATTTTTTATCTCGAAATCCAATCAGAATGAAACCCTCGCAAAAAAATATTTGTTTCTTGGGATCGGCAAGGATTAGTTTTATTTCGGGACGATTGATTTCATGAAGCCTGTTTCCTCATGTCCTTTGAACACTCAGGTGTCCTTCAGCTCCCAGTGGCAAGGCGGTTCTCGGTTGGGCGCCTACAGCCCCTATGCCAGCTCCCAGGCCAAATACGGACGGCCTGACCTACGCCGCTTCATAGTCCCTCCAAAGGAACGCCAAATGGACGATGTATGCTAAGGAACCTGCTCTCTTAGAGCTTACTTTTCTTAGAGCATCTAGAGCCCAATTTTTTTTCATAAAACTTCAACGAATGTGTTTATGTGGCCATCTCGAATTTTCGAAACTTGCCAGAAAAAATATCAATCGAAGTTTGATAAAAAATTGGGATTTTGTCATAAATGCCATAAACTTCAACCGGTATGCAAGCTCAAAGATAACATTTGGAATATTAAAAAAATTCTATTTTTTTGAAATTATTCTAATTTTTTTAAGAAAATTTTGTGTGCTGGAAAGTTTAGTTCCGCCGGAACAAAGTCTCAATATATTACTAGCTACTGATTGCAGGAGGACATGGCAGCGGTAGCGAGCCTCTTGGAAGACCTGAAGGAAAAAGAAGGTGTGATATCGGCATAGAATAAGGCTCACAAATCATTAGCCCAAGGTATAAGCCACCTGCTCCATGACAATTATTCCCGTAGCATTCCCCATGATATTTTTTGGCTTTAAAGGCTTCTCCTGCGCAATCAGTCTGGGTTTGACCTTGTCCAACGTTTCCAATTTTATGCAATCCGTATCATATTAGAATCCTATCTTGCATTTATCCGCATGCATCTTGCACTTTAGCTCATTTTGCGCCAAATGTCTCATCTCATTGTTTCTCTAAAACCGCAACCTTAGCTTAAAAACATGGGACACTTGGTTGTTGGCTAAACCAGAATATTTCCGTTCGAAAGCCAAGCGAAGTGATATTTACCTTTATTCAAAAAGCATGTTTTATTAAAACTTTAAATGTTTGCTTTTCACTTGATATTCTCTTTGCGAAAACACGTTGAGGCAAAACTCGATTAGCCGCCCTTCATTCGATTGCGTAGGAACCAATTTGTCTACCAATAGAGCGGCTGGCTAGCTCGGGTTCCGAAAAGGAAAGCTAATCTGCTGGTTAGTTCTATGCTGCTGGTAAAGTGGAAAACGGAGCACACAAGCACCATTTTGCCAGCTTTGCTTTTAGTAACCAAGCGACGCACAATTTATGTTGTGGTTTTGAGAGCTGTACCGCTTGAACAGTGAGCGGCAATTCAATGTTTAGTTTACTGTCAATTAGCTTTATTGGGTCATTCATTGGCCTTTCACCGAAAATTGTGTCAAGCTTTGTTGATGCATCTTCGCTGAACAAAAAAAGACATTTTATTAATTTCAAATTTCTGAATTTCGATAAGCATTTTTATGCACAAGGTTTTAGGCTCTTGAGCCATGAATGAGCTTATATGGAAAACGACGAAGCTCATCATCGTTCTGCAGCTGTTTGACTGTGGACTCTGCCAGCTTGGTTTTTCCCTCTAACTTAGTGGAAACAAGCGTTAACACTGCTTATAAAAGACTGAGTGACGTTGATTTCTTTTAACAAAAAATTTTGATAAGAAAATCCTCAAGAATTATTAAACTATGACTGTTCCTTATGTCCCAATGCTAAACTGCGTCCTTGAACTTTCCAGAAAGTTCCAACCACTTTTCCTTACCTCGTCTTTCATTTTGGTGGTCTTGAGCAACCTTTTCACTGAAGATGCGTCAGTTTTGTTTCCATTTGTATTGCATTGTGTTGTATTTATTATTTCCTAAACAACAAAGATTCGCATCTTCATTTGATTGTGATTGTGCGATTCTCTTTTGAGGCATTGTTTGGACCAAATGCGGCATGGATTGGGAAGGCTCCAGAAAAGTTGCCAACATCTCTGGAAACAGCGTCGCCAAGTCGCTCACAACAGCCACCGCACTGGATTGCTTCGACAGTTTCAAGGCCTTCGCTGGGGTATTCCTTCTTCAATTTCAGATTCACTAGCCCAAAGCTTCTCAACCGGACAGATCAACGGCACTGGCTTCGCCTACAATCGACAGACAAGGGAATGTCGCGTGCTGGGCAGCCTAGGCGCGGCCTGCTTGGAATCGGAGGAGGCAGAGGCGGACTGGCGACTTTGGCTGGCCGATCCGGAGGCCCCTTTGGGCGGACGCTTTGCTACCATGCACCTCTACTACAAAGCCCCGCCAAAGCACGGGCGTAATGTTTCAAAAGCTTCCAGCCTTCAACAATAGCTATTCTAATATTGCTAATCCCATGGGACCGGCCAGAGGATTGCTAAGAGTACTTTCCCATGTTGGAATTTTTCCACCGGACATTTTACTCACTTGTAAAAATTACCTATTGAAATTTCCCAAAGGATAATTGACTGGCTAACTTCTTGCAGACTTTCGTTGCAACATTGCTTAAGAGGTTGAAAATTAAAGAATGCGAATGCGAAGAAGAGGGTAAAAGAGACCCATGCGAAAAGACATGTGACAATGCGAATAGGTTAACTTAAAGTAGGGAAACATCCTCTAATACGGGCAAAATAATGACTGACAGAAAGGTAAAAAGAACCGGGGCAACATTCCACTGGGAAGTTATCAATGGGAAAAATCGACCGTGGAAAACAAACCCAGAGAGAAATTTTTCCGGTGGAAAAATATCCGTGAAATGAAAACTGTCCTAGATCTCCTGTTCGGTGAATTAAGCAATGCTATATAGCTAGATATGCTAGATAAAGTTCATAACTCATCTTCAGAACCTGCCAATGGTATGCTCTAATTAAGCTGATCACTGGCTGACCTCCCGGGAGGATCAGGAGAAGGCAGCTGTTGGGCTCCGCTATACCAATCGCGGTCCCTCCGCTCGCATTGTACTGGCAGGTAGTGAACGAGAAGCCTGCCCCTCATTGCACCCTGTCCTGCAGGGTCTAAAAGGTTTTTTTAGTACCGCCAAGTCATTCCATCTTTGCTTTCATTCATTAAGGTTATATTTAGTAAATTGTTTGTTTAACATTTAGTCAAAATTTTGTTTCCGCAATATTATTTGAAAGGCCAAGTCTCAAAAATGACCCCCCCTTCGGATTTCGATAATTAAAATTTTCCTGGATTGGGGACATCACAGAAAGTTTGCAAGACTTGCAAGAGTAAAAACCCGCAAAGAACCTGCAGAGAAGTAAAGAAAAAAATAAAAAATAAGAATCTAATTTTTATTCCCCCCTGTTTCCTGCTCAACATAACTAACTTTTACAACATTTTAAACTTTTAGCCAAAAAAGTGAATAAAATTGGAGGCAATGATCATCGTCTTTTTCTGGACGCGCTGGAGGATGGCTATGCATTGACTGGCCCCGAGGGCCTCTGCTCCGCTACAAAAGGCGAATGCGGTGCCAGCGTCTCAATCATGCGTTTCATCGCCCCGTTTTATGGCAGTTAGGTTTCGCAAAAAATACGAATGTCGTGGAAAAAAGGGATTCAATTCCTTCAAACACATTCGTTGTTCAATTTTGAGTATCACGTGAGTGATTAAAAAGTATTCATTTGGAGGTATATTATTATTCTATTCTTCAAAAGTAGGAAACAAGAATATGATATCAAAAACGCATTTCAATGTGCAGATAATTTTTTCCATCCTTCCGACACTTGGCTGACTCGCATCCAACCCTCGATGACCTGGAACAAAGTTGGACACTTCTGCTATTTTTGGTTGCCCAGCAACCTCATAATTATTACTTCCATATCAATGATTTTCCAGGCCTGTCAACCAACCTGATCCATATTCCGCTCTGCCAAACTGCCATTGAACTACGAAAAAATCGCTGAAAAGTGATCTGTGATAATTGATGCTACCGATAAAAATAGTGTTGTTGACAAAAACGGCCATTCAGCGATGCTAAGGTTCGAAAGGTCAAGAAACACCTTTACTCTGCTTTTTTGAAAGTTGGGCTCCAAGGGTGTGATATATAATGGGATCCTTAGCGTCTCAAAGCGTTTTCCGAATTTTTTTTGAAAAAAGAAATTTGATATTATAATTTTTCAGATTTTATTTTTGCAACGTGAAAAGTATTGTTGCAAATTACCTCAAATAAAATTGTTGCATTTTCTTGCTGCATTTTTAACTGGTTTTAGAGTTTGAAGACGGGTTTTTGATTGACAAGTTAAAAAAGACAACAAGAAGACGGGAAATTCAGCTCAAGCAATATCAATCCAGTTATCACACCACAACCAATTTTTACACCTGCTCATAAGCTAGCAGATCACAATGTTTTGCTCGATAGTTAATTAGCAACTGATTGTTCTTGATAATTGGCACAAAATTATCACCTGTGAGGCAGTGTTTTTTTGCCCATTTTCCTTGCTTTTTTGGGCATTTTAGGCGAAGCTATTTTAAGCAACATTTCAAACCACAAATATCCCCCCAAAAGCAGCTATCTCTCACTGCTGTCCTGCATCTGTCATTAGACAGGGGCTAGGTGGACAGCAGGCAATATTGATTTGCACAACCCCACTCCTCTATTCTCCCTACAAGGGAGGGGCATGTGCATCATCTGCCCCTAGGCGCAGAGGACAGGGAAGGGAGCAAGTTCGAGCAAAGACTTTCCAAAGGCGCTAATTAAATGAAAGCGTACGCCTCAACAGCCGTATGCCCCCCTGCCCCCAATCCGAGCTTTTCTCTCCTCCTAGCACCGAGCCTCTCCCCTTGGCATGCGAACGGTACTTTCTTCAGGCTAAAGACTTTCATAGCAACGTCCGAAAGGTGGGGATTTTTGTCAGCCTCTGGAAATCGGTGTTTCCAACTTTCTAGTGAAATAATTGGAATGCATAAACTCATCTGCTGAACTTGAAACCAGTCCATATCGCCTCTGTTTTTTGGTGATATCCATGTTCTCCGCTTTGGCTAGGCCCTCGCGATACAAACGGCAATTAGCCAGAAAATTGGCAACATGGCTGCCCCTTAACACCCCTCAACCTCATCCACCCCCTATCCTCCTCTTAGCTATCCTCCCATATCCCATCCACTATCCTCCCATCCACCCCCTATCGTCCACCTAGGCGCCCTCTTATCTCCACTAGCCACCGTCCTGAGGGGGGGGGGGATAATCGTTGTCGGTAAAAAACGGCGGCCATTACAGGGCAGGCTAGGGTGGGTTGGATGAAACGCAGCAGCGGGGAGATGGAGGGCCTGCTGGATGGGATGAAGGACAGTCTGCGAGCACTGAGGAGGGCCAGTGCGGATGTGGCGGCCAGATATCGAGCATCAATGCCAGCACTGCCCGGCTTGCGCCAGCCGCCTGGCGAAGGTTAAGGCTGCTTGGGCTTGGAATGAAATGGGTTGCTTTCTGGGTTCTCAGTCCTGGGCATAGATGTATGTATGCGGGGGGGGGGGGCACAGACGTATCACGTAGGTGGCAAAAATTTTGCATTTCGGGGGGGGGGGGCGAGAAGGGGCGCCAAACGTACCACGTCAGCTAAGGGGAAAATATTGATCTGAAGGACCCTAAATTTTCTTGCATAAATATATGTCCTTTTTATCTTTATATTCTATAGAGTTCATAGTATTCTTTAATTTATTTGCATTTTTTGGTAACACACTTTATATATTGTTATTTTAACTTGATGGACATAGTCTCCCTTTGTCCCTTCAGCTTAGAGTGAGAGAAACAACGTCACCTCCCAAGGAGAATAAAGAAATAAAATGCATAGGGAAAAATAAAAGTAAAAATAAAAAAATAAAAATAAAATCGGGTAGATCGAGTAAAATACATTCGATTTTCATTGAGTTGTTTTTCGTTTCGAATTGCGTGCATTGCAAAAATATAGCTTCCACAAATTTAAGTGATGGCATTGTTTCTTATATGATTTCGTAACTAGAGTTGTAAATAGAGACTTCATCAAAACCGACGACCTTTCTTTGACCGCGAATTTCATCCCAGTTGTTACTGAATGATTTTAAAATGCTTTCTGACGGTGACGCAGCAAAGCTGTGTTCCAGAGACTTACGCAGACAACGACAAGACTTGTGCAGGCGATTGCCCATTTGCTGAAGACTCAAATATGAGGTCGTGGCAGGTTGGGAGGATGAGGAAGGTGGGCTCATTTAATCACCTCATCACGCCTTTTCTACCCTCCTTTTGATGCGAAGCGAAGCCTCTACCTGCCCTACGCTAGCTCTGCTCTAAAGAGCTACTAAGACAGGCAGTAATATGAGAGCAGGTCAAAGGTGCATCCATCTGTCTGCCTCGTGTGTGAAGACGCATTATGCTAGTGCCAGTGAAGCATAGCGTACGGAAAAATCTGCTAATTTAGCCCTTCTTCTTCTTTTCTTCTTTCTCCAGACATGCGTTCTAGTCCGCCAGGCTTTGCGCGAGCTGCAAGTAATTGCTTTTTCTGCTACCTTTTCCTGTTCACAACTATTGCGGAGCTGAAAAAAATTTTGCGACAAAAAAATTCAAAAGCCTCTAAGAAAATTTGGCCAACTAAAAATTTAAAAATATATATAATCCAATAAAAAGCTATAAATTTTCACTTTCTAAATAACCAATATAGTTCATATTAGTTACCAATTTTATGGGCCTAGCAGTCTGCAAAACCCAATTCATGCCCATCATGCCGACTGCAGAGGCCCCCTCGATCTCCTTCAAGCGTCGACGCTCCATTTTCTCCGAGTCCTGGGATCCGGATGGGCAGACGGAGGCTGAAAAAGTTTATTTCATTTTCTTTGCCCTCGTCTCCGATCCAAATATTTCGCCTTCCTAAGGTCTTCCATCCCAAGGGCCCGGAACAGCTGCAGCAGTTGCAGCAAAGCATCGGCAGCATCTTCATACTGCGTCAGCTGGAGCCGGTGAGCATTTAGTGAACATTTTCATTTGGTAATGAGCACATTTTGTACAAAAATCAGAGCAGAAATTATGCGAAGTTTTTTGGAAAAGATTTTTTAGGAAAGAAAAAGTTACCTCGAGGTTTTCGACTGATTGACAAATGGAGGCTGGGAACAGGAGGAACAGGGAGAGGTGATCAATGCTCTGGAGGAGCGGCGGGTGGCCGAGGGCGACGAAGTCATTCGAGAGGGAGACGAGGGCGATTTCTTCTACATCATCGCTGCTGGGAGATTCTTGGCCAAGGTTAGTCAATTCTATAGATTCTTCAAGTGGTTCCTGGAGGCTTGAGCATTTTCAATAATTTCGACCATATATAAACAGAAAGTAGAAGCCCTACGGATTACACACCTGTTTCTAATCGATCAGTCTTGCGGCCAGCATAGAAAGCCAGCTATCAATCACTTTTGCATGAGCCTTTGTTTCGCAAGCCTTGGACAATCCTGCTAGGTAGGAGACATCAGCGACGACAGCGGAGAGACGTTGTACGAGGGAAACGGAAGTTTCGGGGAACTGGCCCTGCTCTATCACACTCCCAGGACGGCCACCGTTACAGCTCTCACTGACGGCATCCTATGGGCCCTGGTTAGTTGCCGGGTTACTACCAAATATTCAGCCATTTCAGCCATCCAAGGCACTTTGTTTGTTCTTGTTTACTTTGATTTAATTTTTTGAGCAAAAGTGGGCCTTGGGCCAAAAGTGGGCAAAAGTTTTGCTATGCAAGGGTTTACAGTTGAAAAAGAGGCTGTCTTTGCGGTGAACAATGGTAAAAGGAGGCAAAATGGGCTGCAGGACCGTCAAACGTTCCAGCGCATAGTGCGCGGCAGTGCTTATCGCAAGCGCCAAGCCTACGAAAGCTTCCTTCAGTCCGTGCCCATACTTCAGAGCCTCACCGTTAGCTCAACCTTCATCTCTATCGCCTCATTGACTACAATTTGCCGTCAGAAACTGCATCAAAATATATGAGTGGCCTGAATGCTAAGGGATATTTATCGGAAACTTTTCCCTATCAAAGTAACAAGGTATTCTCGGCTATTGCCAAGATGCGCGGCCTTTGTTCCAAGTAAGCAACGTTATAATCCATGCATAAGAATCACTTCTAGTCAAAATCAGCTGGTTTAATTCAAAAGCCTTAAACATATGCTAGTTCGAATTTTTTAAACATCTAAGGTTTAGGTTTTTGGCCACAAAGCGAAATATTACAAATTTGTTTCATAAATTCCTTTTAACAGCTTCAAGTCACCACCTTGAAGCCAAACCACAAGCCTAACTCCCAAAATTGAGTTAATTTTGTTGAAAAACTAGGGATTTATAGATGTTTTAATTGTTGAAACATTAGGATTTTGGTTTTTTGACTATAAATCAAGAAATAATAAATTTTTCTAAAATTCCTTTTGCCAGCTTTGAAATGTTACTTAGACGGACGTATCTGCCAAAAATCAGTTAATTCCATTGGAAAACCAGTGATTTACGATTTTTCGTATTTTGAAACATCAAAAAATTGAGTTTTTGGTGAAAATCAAAAAATTTCTCCAAGCCTTAATAATGGGGCCAAGGCATCACCAAGGCGGACTTTCATGCAAAATTTCAGCTAATTTCATGGAAAAACCACTGATTTACGATTTTTAGTGCTTTGAAACATCAAAAAATTGAGTTTTGGGCGAAATTCAAAAAATTACGCCAAGCGCCAAAAATGGCCTGGAGATACCACCCAGGCGGACCTTCATGCAAAAAATTAGCCAATTTCGTTGAAAAACCGCGGAGTATGGGACTGGAACAGACAAATATATATATATGCGGACAGACGGACGCAAAAATGAGGTAACTGCTTAAGCTGGCCTTGGCCGCCCGCCGCTTCGGGCAGGGCGCCAGAGCTCCTCCGGCCTCCGCGCACGGGCGCAACGGCCCCTACGCTTCGCCTAGCATGCTTCGCATGCTAGGCTACGCTGCGGGGCCTCCGCACCCATGCCCTCCGGCCTCCGGAGCTCTGACTGCCCTGCCCTCCGCGGCTGGCGGCCTTCGGCCGCGCAAAAAGCTAGAGAAGAGTAGAGTAGCCATAGCTTTCTAGAGTGCGAAATTATCCTGCTACATTCAGTTGCTTTTCACTACCCAGCACAATGGCACGCATTCACGACTGGCGTCGTGTGAGCAATCTTGGTAGCCTGTGATCCTCTGGGCTCTGTTGTTCGGTGTGCTGACGGGTCGGGGTGAAATGGTGCCAAAAGTTGAGCACAGCTTTCAGTCAAAGCTAGGGGTATGGAGAGGTAGAAAGAGAGGAAAAACAGGCCTACGAGCGGATGAACCTGGCGGACGGGCTGAGCACGAGGAGGGCAGAGGCCGGCGAAGTCCTGATCAGAGAAGGCGACGTCGCCGATGGCATGTTCTTTGTACAAGCCGGCTGTCTACGCATCAGCCTGCACAGGGACGCTGGGGTTAGAGGCCTGTTCAATTCCTCCCTGGGGTACTTTGGAAAGGGTGACCTTATAAACTGCACTGGTTGAGAAGAAGACGGGGAGAAGGATTGCCTGTGGTTCTGCGTTCTGCCATTGTCCAGATTGTCAGTTGGTTTTGAGAACCAGTAGTGTTCATTTATGTCTGCGAGGACTGCTGTTCCTAGGCCAAAGAGAACGCCAAGATGAAAGCAAATACTAGAATCTGCAGAGCGGAGAGGAGCTGGAAATCGGTCGCCTCAATACCAACGACTACTTTGGAGGTTGCTTGCTGATTATTCTGCTCGGGGTATTTTGACTGCCAAAACATTGGGGAAACAGTTTAAACACCGCACAGAATGTTCTTAAACTGAAAACACTGACAGCTTGACTGTCCAAGTCTAAATTTTCTGAACAACTTTAAACCAGATGACGTTCCCCATTTTACAAAGCCAATGGAAATGTTCAGCTCGTGCGTTGTTCGAATGTGTTGCCCTTTTTTTAATAAATATCATCAGATAAGTGTGCAACAAAGCCTGTCAACCATATAGTTTGGCCTTTGAATCAAACAGCATCCCATAAAGCATCAAAAATCATCTCTTGTGAGCAGCATGGCTGTTCTGCAGAGTTGGCGCTGGTGACGCACAAGCCTCGCTCCGCCACCGTCACTGCACTCACGCCCTGCAAACTGGCCTGTACACTTTTCACTTCTCATCTTTCACAATCAAGCCCATTGAAGTTCGATTGGAAAAATTTATTTACTTGAACCAAATAAAAATTGGTTCGTTTTTGGCAACTTTTCCGAGAACCCAAAGCCTGGCTCCTGATGCCAGTCGGGTATTTGGCAAAAAATATATGCAAATTCGGAGGCTGAGGATTATTGGTGCTAGGTTCTAGGTTTGATGCTAGGATCTAGGTTAGGTTTATTGGCAATCCCTCAAATATTGCTTCCTCAAATATTGCTTCCTTAAATATTGCTTCAGTGGAAAGCAAAAGCAAGGGATTGAGTTCTGGACGTGGAGGCTTTCGAGCGCCTGCTGGGCCCCTGTCTGGACGTCATGAAACGCAACGAGGCCACCTACAAGGCCCAGCTTGACGCCATGCTCGCCGATCTCTGACACTTTTTCTCTTCAGTTCATCAGGGGGGAATTTACTTATTTTGGAGTGCGCCAATTTATTTGATCGACTTTGAGCCACTGCTTGCGATTGAAAGGCGCGCTTGTATTTGGGCCTGATTTCTTCGTATGCTTTTGCTGCATTGTAGAAAGTGAAAATAAATATGGATAAAAAGAGTGCGAGAAAAAGGCGAAAAGCGTAGGAAACCGCCGAGACTGCGTTAGGGAAAAAAAGTGGAAAATGGTAACGAGTTAAACTGCTAAAAATAACGCAAACTATAGATTGAGGCAAACAATCCTTAAAAATAGAGAAAGGTATTACATATCAGGTTCTGCAGAGAAAAGCAGAAAATTAAAGTGAAGAAAGTTTTCTGCATCCTGCCGAAAAGTTACGAATCACTAAAGATCACTCAATTACACATTTTGCTACGTTTTCATAGCGATAGCATTGATCAAGATATCATCAGCCAGTAATGCAATCATAAAATCAGCAAATTGAATCAGTGTAACCATCAAGTGTGACCTGACGCTCATTTGCCAACAGCCAGCTAAGAAGAAAGCCCTCTGGGACCTGCTGCAAGTGCTACTTGGAAGACCAACTTCGACCAACCCGGCTGCAGCTACAAGACTCCAGTCCCCCTAAGCTGGTTGGTCCCCTTTTTTCCAAAGCTATGGCAGTAGGTGAGAGCTTGCTCAGCCGCCACTTCGGCTAGCCACGGTCAATCCTTGCAAGAAGGGCTTCGAGCCTGGATTAATGGGAACCTGACTCGTTGATCTTGCCATTGCACTTCGGCAAGATCATACTGCCACCCAACCCCTCCCCCTCCTTCTTCAATCAACGCGAGTGCAGAACCTATAAAAACTTCAACAAATTTTAGGTTGAAGGCAGACGAGCGAGGCCAGCTAAGAAGAAAGCCCTCTGGGACCTGCTGCAAGTGCTACTTGGAAGACCAACTTCGACCAACCCGGCTGCAGCTACAAGACTCCAGTCCCCCTAAGCTGGTTGGTCCCCTTTTTTCCAAAGCTATGGCAGTAGGTGAGAGCTTGCTCAGCCGCCACTTCGGCTAGCCACGGTCAATCCTTGCAAGAAGGGCTTCGAGCCTGGATTAATGGGAACCTGACTCGTTGATCTTGCCATTGCACTTCGGCAAGATCATACTGCCACCCAACCCCTCCCCCCCATCCTTCTTCAATCAACGCGAGTGCAGAACCGATAAAAACTTCAACAAATTTTAGGTTGAAGGCAGACGAGCGAGGCCAGCTAAGAAGAAAGCCCTCTGGGACCTGCTGCAAGTGCTACTTGGAAGACCAACTTCGACCAACCCGGCTGCAGCTACAAGACTCCAGTCCCCCTAAGCTGGTTGGTCCCCTTTTTTCCAAAGCTATGGCAGTAGGTGAGAGCTTGCTCAGCCGCCACTTCGGCTAGCCACGGTCATGCAAGAAGGGCTTCGAGCCTGGATTAATGGGAACCTGACTCGTTGATCTTGCCATTGCACTTCGGCAAGATCATACTGCCACCCAACCCCTCCCCCTCCTTCTTCAATCAACGCGAGTGCAGAACCTATAAAAACTTCAACAAATTTTAGGTTGAAGGCAGACGAGCGAGGCCAGCTAAGAAGAAAGCCCTCTGGGACCTGCTGCAAGTGCTACTTGGAAGACCAACTTCGACCAACCCGGCTGCAGCTACAAGACTCCAGTCCCCCTAAGCTGGTTGGTCCCCTTTTTTCCAAAGCTATGGCAGTAGGTGAGAGCTTGCTCAGCCGCCACTTCGGCTAGCCACGGTCATGCAAGAAGGGCTTCGAGCCTGGATTAATGGGAACCTGACTCGTTGATCTTGCCATTGCACTTCGGCAATTTGCCAAATGTTTTCCCAAAACATTTGCCAAATGTTTTCCCAAAACATTTGCAAAGTGTTTTCCCAAAACATTTGTGAAATGTTTTTCCATTGAAGGCAACCAATCAGTGCCGATGCTGCACTGGTGGGCCTACGCTGATGACATCCGCCTGGCTTCCTCCTCCCCACCAGCCCTAGAGTCTGGCCTCAGCATCCTCTCCACCTGGTCCAGATCCTGGCAGCTGACTATAGCCCCGCACAAGTGTACAGCATATAGGATAGGCGGAGGAATTATGCCACACTACACAGTGTCTGGCCTCTCTATACCCCTCGCCCCCATTGAAGGCATTCGAGACCTAGGGATGCTGCTTTGCCAAAGCCTCTCTTATGCCCCACACATCACCAGTATGATCAACCGAGCGCAATTCACAGCCCATCTAGTGAAGAAATGTCTCCACGCCTCAACCCCAACCCTTCTCACCCGAGCCTACACTATCTATGTAAGGCCCCAGTTTCCCAAAACATTTGCCAAATGTTTTTTCATAACATTTGCGAAATGTTTTACACAAACATTTGCGAAATGTTTTCCCAAAACATTTGCGAAATGTTTTCCCAAAACATTTGAGAAATGTTTTCCCAAAACATTTGCGAAATTTTTTCCCAAAACATTTGCAAAATGTTTTCCCAAAACATTTGCAAAATGTTTTCCCAAAACATTTGCAAAATGTTTTCCCAAAACATTTGCAAAATGTTTTCCCAAAACATTTGCGAAATGTTTTTTCATAACATTTGCAAAATGTTTTACACAAACATTTGCGAAATGTTTTTTCATAACATTTGCAAAATGTTTTCCCAAAACATTTGCGAAGTGTTTTTCCAAAACATTTGCGAAATGTTTTATAAAAACATTTGCGAAATGTTTTCCCAAAACATTTGCCAAATGTTTTCCCAAAACATTTGCGAAATGTTTTCCCAAAACATTTACGAAATGTTTTCTCAAAATATTTGCCAAATATTTTCCCAGAATATTTGCCAAATGTTTTCCTAAAACATTTACGAAATGTTTTCCCATAACATTTACGAAATGTTTTCCCAAGACATTTGCGAAATGTTTTCTCAAAACATTTGCGAAATGTTTTCCCAAAACATTTGCAAAATGTTTTCCCAAAACATTTGCAAAATGTTTTTTGATAACATTTGCAAAATGTTTTTTCATAACATTTGCAAAATGTTTTACACAAACATTTTCGAAATGTTTTCCCATAACATTTGCAAAATGTTTTCCCAAAACATTTGCCAAATGTTTTCCCAAAACATTTTGCAAATGTTATGGGAAAACATTTCGAAAATGTTTGTGTAAAACATTTTGCAAATGTTTTCCCAAAACATTTGCAAAATGTTTTCCCAAAACATTTGCAAAATGTTTTCCCAAAACATTTGCCAAATGTTTTCCCAAAACATTTGCGAAATGTTTTTTCATAACATTTGCAAAATGTTTTACACAAACATTTGCGAAATGTTTTTTCATAACATTTGCAAAATGTTTTCCCAAAACATTTGCGAAGTGTTTTTCCAAAACATTTGCGAAATGTTTTACAAAAACATTTGCGAAATGTTTTCCCAAATGTTTTTTCATAACATTTGCGAAATGTTTTACACAAACATTTGCGAAATGTGTTACAAAAACATTTTCGAAATGTTTTCCCAAAACATTTGCGAAATGTTTTTTCATAACATTTGCAAAATGTTTTTTCATAACATTTGCAAAATGTTTTTTCATAACATTTGCGAAATGTTTTTAACTTTTGCAAAATGGTTTTCAGAACATTTGCGGAATGTTTTACACAAACATTTGCGAAATGTTTTACACAAACATTTGCGAAATGTTTAACACAAACATTTGCGAAATGTTTTACACAAACATTTGCGAAATGTTTTACACAAACATTTGCGAAATGTTTTCCCAAAACATTTGCGAAATGTTTTCCCAAAACATTTGCGAAATGTATTCCCAAAACATTTGCGAAATGTTTTTTCATAACATTTGCGAAATGTTTTTTCATAACATTTGCAAAATGTTATTTCATAACATTTGCAAAATGTTATTTCATAACATTTGCGAAATGTTTTTAACTTTTGCAAAATGTTTTTTCAGAACATTTGCGGAATGTTTTACACAAACATTTGCGAAATGTTTTACACAAACATTTGCGAAATGTTTAACACAAACATTTGCGAAATGTTTTACACAAACATTTGCGAAATGTTTTACACAAACATTTGCGAAATGTTTTCCCAAAACATTTGCAAAATGTTTTCCCAAAACATTTGCAAAATGTTTTCCCAAAACATTTGCAAAATGTTTTTTGATAACATTTGCAAAATGTTTTTTGATAATATTTGCAAAATGTTTTTTCATAACATTTGCAAAGTTTTGCACAAACATTTGCGAAATGTTTTCCCAAAACATTTGCGAAACGTTTTCCCAAAACATTTGCAAAATGTTTTCCCAAAACATTTCCGAAATATTTTCTTAAAACAATTTTTTATGAGCCAATTAAAACCGAGTTTATGAGCCAATTAAAACCGAGTTTATGAGCCAATTAAAACCGAGTTTATGAGCCAAATTAAACCGAGTTTATGAGCCAAATTAAACCGAGTTTATGAGCCAAATTAAACCGAGTTTTGAGCCAAATTAAAGCGAGTTTATGAGCCAAATTAAACCGAGTTTATGAGCCAAATTAAACCGAGTTTATGAGCCAAATTAAACCGAGTTTATGAGCCAAATTAAACCGAGTTTTGAGCCAAATTAAAGCGAGTTTATGAGCCAAATTAAACCGAGTTTATGAGCCAAATTAAACAGAGTTTATGAGCCAAATTAAACAGAGTTTATGAGCCAAATTAAACCGGGTTTATGAGCCAAATTAAACCGTTTATGAGCCAAATTAAACCGAGTTTATGAGCCCAATTTTAAGAGAATTAGTGAACCACACATTGAATAACCCCCGAGTCTATTTTGATACTTGAAGCTGGATGTTTTCGCTGACCTTATGGCGTGTCCAGAGAAGGAAGCTGGACTGGTGCAGTTGGTGCAGTAGTGACCGATCGCTGTCCCCCCAAGCGGCGACGGATGATGGGAGAAATGGCAGTGGACGCAGAGCCATGCAGAATGTTTCTACTTTAGTTTTTGAAAAGTTACATAGTAGGATACGTGCCCCCCAGTGATACGTGCAGACCGGAAGGTGTGCAAAGCCGCGCCGTGCCCTCTTATGTCTCTTGAAGCGTCCTACGGACGGGCGTCAAGAGCTAGCACCCCTAACACACTGCTCCTTCAATCTGCTATATATAGCCAGGCAAGCTGCCTCGGGGAGTTGATCGCCATCTAAGCCGCTCCATCTCTTTCAAGCACACAAGATAGCATCTTATCACTTGTTCACCCTTAGTTTTCTTTCTTAGGTGTGCACATGGCCTTACACATTAGGAATCCGACAGAATTGCTAGTAACACTCTTAGATATTAGATAAACTAATGATTTTGTTTGACGTTTTAAACGTCAAACAGTTACTTTTCAAAGTGGTACAATCTAATCTAAACAACCAAAAACAAATCTCAAGACAGTGAATTGACAAAGGTTTTTAGCGGTCTTACTGATCCGTTTAAAAGCAGCAAGATTTTTAAAAGTGTGTGACCAGTTTTATGTCTAAAATGTGGTAAAATTCGGGTGCTCGGTCAGTGAATACATTGTTCCATTTTTTGAGGATTTAAATTTTGTATAGTGGTTAACACAATATGGGTAATCAGTCTGGCTGCGCATCTATTGGCGATAGCCAATATTACCTTGTTTTTATTTCAAGACATACTTTTTTTCTTATTTTATTTCAAGACTGACTGACACAGCAGCTCACTTTTTGAAAAAAACTTCTCAACAAATTCTCAACTGTTTTAATTTTGAATATTCACATTTAAATCCTGATTCAGTAAAATGTGGCTACAGAAATGCTGGTAATGATTCAATTTTTCTACCTTTTACTAAAGCAAACTCGGAGCAGCGTTTTGAAGTAGCTGAAGAGCCTAATTGAGTAGTGACGCATTAGATGTCACATTTTCTAGGATCACTTGTCTTTAGCAAGAAGGATTGGACAGCACACGACTAGGACTTCTAGGATTGGATAGCACAAGGACAGCATGAAGTTCCAAACGGAATTTCAAAATAAACATTTCGCGAGCGATTCAAATTCATTCAAATAAATTCTCCTAATAGTTTCAAGGAGCAACAATAACGTAACTTTAGCAACATTTCAGAAGCGCGCCCCCATCCCTCAGGCGTCCAGTAAAACTGCGCAAAGCCGGCGCAACCTTTCGCAGGCTTTTCAATCCTCCCACCACAGCCCAGGCAGCATGTCCAAGGCCGTGGGCGATGAGGAGTCAGACCAGCTCATCTTCAAGCCCCTGTGCCCAATCCTCCTTCCCTCCTTCAATTGCACTGATGGCTTTTGACAGGGGCGCTGGTCAGGAGGTCGGACGTTCCTGCCACCTGCTCCAGTTCAAGGGGAAGCGCATCTTGGTATATATGCCCTTCATTTATCGAGGGGGTGGGCAAAGAAAGGCTTTTCCCAGCTGGACTGCGGGATACATCCGGGGATGAGCGGACTGGATGCCCTGCCCTTCGTGGACCTCATCGACTGCGAGAAGATCGACCTCCTGCTCATCACCCACTTCCACCTGGACCACGCCGGAGCTTTGCCCTGGTGCTCTTTGGAGCAGTCCCTCTTCTCGGTGGGACCAAATGAGGCTTTGATTGAAGGTTTCTGGAGAAGACCTCCTTCCGTGGTCGCTGCTTCATGACCCACGCTACCAAGTCCATCTACCGCATGCTGTTGGGCGACTACATCAAGGTTGAGCCTTTTTCACCCTAGGGTGAAAAAGGGCTGTGAAATGAGGAGAGCGTTTTGCAGGTCTCGCAGTACGGCAGCGATAGAGTCCTGTACAACGACGAGGACCTGGAGCGGAGCATGGACAAGATCGAGGTGATGGACTTCCATGAGCAGAAGGAGGTCAACGGTTCCAAAGCCCCATCCATCCTCCATCCTCGCCAAACTCTTGGCCCTGCCCCAAGGCATTCGCTTCTGGTGCTACGTGGCCGGTCACGTGCTGGGCGCAGCCATGTTCATGCTGGAGATAGCCGGTGTGAAAGTGCTGTACACGGGGGACTTCTCGCGGCTGGAGGATCGCCATCTCTGTGCCGCCGAAATTCCCAACATCCGCCCCGACGTCCTCATCACCGTACCTCTATTCCCTCTTCTCCTTCTCATCTCATTCTACCCTCCCCTCTCTAGGAGTCAACCTACGGGACCCAGATCCATGAGAAGCGGGAGGAGCGGGAGAAACGCTTCACTAGCCTTGTGCACGACATCGTGGGCAGAGGTTGGCAGAATGGATTGATAGGAGGATTTCAAAAACCTGCTTTCTCTTGCAAAGTCTTTAGCTGAAGCAGCAAGCAAAATGACGCTGAGTTTAAGTTGAGATTAGTGATTTATAGCGAGCAATTATGCGCAATGATGCTTAGATCCAGTAATCGAATGACGTTTCAAAAATGGAAGCTGAAATAGTTGCTGTGTTTGCCAGGAGGCCGCTGTCTGATCCCAGTCTTCGCACTGGGCAGGGCGCAGGAGCTGCTGCTGATCCTGGACGAGTACTGGGAGGCACATCCCGAACTCCAAGAGATCCCAATCTACTACGCATCCAGCCTGGCCAAGAAGTGCATGGCGGTCTACCAGACCTTCGTGAGCGGCATGAACCGCAAGATCCAGAGCCAGATCGCCGCCCACAACCCCTTCATCTTCAAACACATCTCCAACCTCAAGTCCATCGATCACTTCGAGGTCCTCCCTGCTCTCAGCTTAGGGGAGGAGAAGGAGTTGTGAAGTGCTCTGTAGGATGTTGGGCCGTGTGTGGTGCTGGCGTCGCCGGGGATGATGCAGTCGGGGCTGAGTCGGGAGCTGTTCGAGCAGTGGTGCTCGGACCCCAAGAACGGATGCATTATCGCCGGCTACTGCGTTGAGGGGACACTTGCCAAGGTTTACATTCCTATTCTGTACAGCTTCTGCTTTGCCTCTATGCGTTCACTCTGATCGAACACAGTTCATCACTGCTCAGGTCTTGGCTGCATCAGTAAACAAATGAACGAAAAGATAAGCGCAAGGCATGGCTAAACGATTATAGGACACAAAGTGGCCTGCAACAAATGCAGGGAGTGAAACATGGGGCGCCTGAGTTGCAGCACGTGCTGAGCGAGCCGGAGGAGGTGCAGTCTCTGTCGGGGCAGAAGCTGGCGATGCGTCTGCAGGTGGCCTACATCTCCTTCTCCGCCCACACGGACTACCGCCAGACCTCCGAGTTCATCCGCCTCCTCAAGCCGCCGCACGTCGTCCTCGTCCACGGGGAGATGAACGAGATGGGCCGCCTCAAGGCCGCCATCCTGCGCGAGTACGAGGACGACCCCGACGTGCACATCGACGTTCACAACCCCGCCAACACCGTCGAGGTCCTCCTAGAGTTCTCCGGCGAGAAGACCGCCAAGGTCGCCTTTGCCCCTCCCTCCTCACTATAGCCCTGCCCAGAGCAGTGAGAGCTGGCAGGTGGTGGGGAAACTGGCACAGAAGCAGCCCAAGGACGGGGACAGCATTTCCGGCGTCCTGGTCCGTCGCAACTTCAACTACCATCTGCTGCATCCGGAGGACCTATCAGGTTGGCGACTGCAGAGGGGGCGTTTAGTCGGCGATTGGGGCTCTTGTTGCAGCCTACACGGAGCTCTCCCACTCCGTCCTCCAGCAGAAGCAGTCCGTCTTCTACTCCGGCTCCCTGGAGCTCCTCCACTACTACCTCCACCAAATTGCCGGTCTTGCTCTTCTCCACCCCCTCAACCCAACCAAACCCTCCCCATACCCCTGACAGGCGACGTGGAGCTGGAGGAGCCCGACTCCAAAGCCGCCGCCGAGGGGGGCCAGAAAATCCTCAAGGTCCCCTTCCCAGTGGGGGCAAAAGAGGCATATAAACTTGTGTGAGCCGCACAGGTGTTCAAGCGGGCCCTCAGCCTCAGCTACCAGCCACCCGTAGTGATCCTGGAGTGGTCGGCGAACCCGGTGAACGACATGCTCGCCGACGCCGCACTGGCCGCCGTCCTGCAGGCTGAAAGCAACCTCGTACCCGCCTCCAGTTGCCCTCCTCCCATCCTACTCCCCTACCCTCCCAAACATCCTACCCCGTTTGCAGAGGTGCCAGCTGTGAAACGGCATAGTCGAGGCCGGCTGCGCGAGGCTTTGCTGGCGGCGCTGGAGGAGCTTTTTGGGGAGGCCGCCATCACCTCGGCTGGGGACAAGCGGAGGAGACTGCAGGAGACCCAGGAGCCTCTCCCACCAGGTTCTTGGCTGAGGGCTTGTTGAGGGGTAGCTCTTGCGAGGATGATTAGGAATCAATATCATTTTATTGGCTCCTCTAAAAGCAGCGATGGAAGCTAAGGGCTAGATTTTAGGTTAGCAAACAGGCCCTCACACTAAGCTTCAGTTTCATTTCAACCAATGCAGCAAACTAAAAAAACTTTCATGGGAGCAGGGATGGAGGCCGGAGCGAGTAGAGCCTCGGAAGCGGAGCAAAAGGAGGACGAGGATGTGATAGTGATGGACGAGATCCTGCTTAGCATAGACGGCAAAGAGGCCAAGATCGACCTGGCTACTCTGGTTCTTTGGTTCTTCACAGATATTTTGGGTCGGAGATAAGTTTTCAAATTAAGGAAGTAGAGTGCGAGGACAGCTCACTCCACCACCTCATCTCTATGACCACGCACAAAATTCACCAATGCCTGGCGCCAACGTTGAAGTGATCCTGCTATTTTTGCTATTGCTATTTTTGTAAAATGGTTTTCCTACTTCTTTATTTCCTGATAAATCCGCTTTTTCAAGAAAATATACATAAACGTCGATGAATGAATCCAAAAAACCTTAAAACCCTACAACAGTACCGTTCAGATATTGCCCATCAAACAATAATTGCTTCCCAACAGACGACATGAGCATCAGTCTTGACTGATGGGCGGAAAGGGGTTGGCGGTTAGCCAGAAAGGTTGAAGGGAGGGGATGCTTTGCAGCCGCTCAACCGGATCCACCAGCTGCGGATGCAGAATCAGCAGATCCTTGTCCACCGCCTCAAACCAATCTTACCAGGTCCCCACGCTGCCCATTCTCGATCTACCTGAAGGCGAATGAGCAGGCCCAGTGCAGCCACGTCTGCCCAGGTCATCTGAGGGGATAGAAGCACCCTTTTGAGCAAGCTTGGATGGGGAAATAGAAACTTTGGTGGAGACAAGGTAGAGAGGGCCAATGTCCGCGGATGCGAGGCCCTGACACTCATCCAAGAACGGCTGGATCCACATCTTCCGCAGCTCTTCATACCGCATGGCCTGCTGGTTGGGAGCCCCAGTCGAATATGTTAATGAAAGAGGCAGAATAGAAGGGCGGTACGAAAGAGCCATGCTCCACGGCAAAGGCCAGCTGCTTCAGCAGTGTCTCCCAGGCCTCGCACAGCAGCTCCACCCGCCCCGCCTCCCACTCATTCTCACCGCTCATGCCTGTCTTTCTGCTGCCCTGACCTCCTTTTTTTCGGACACCGGCGCGGCCATTTGAATATTTGCCATCCCAGGGGACAAAGGGTTCTCATATTCATCCGCAATAATCCTCTGTCCCCTGGGATGGCAAATAATCAATTGGCCGCCCCAGAAAATTGGAGAAGAACCGAATCGTTGGCCCAGCCACTTGGCGACATCCCGGAGGCCGACGACACTCTCCTGGTCCCAGTCCAGCGCCGGCTGCGGCGTCCCCGCGTCCGCCCGCTCCTCCCAGGCCGCGCCCACCACCAGCAGGAGGAGGCGGACCGGCTCTGCCAGGACTCCGGAGCCCGTGTGCAGCAGCGGCCTTCAAACTCCCTTTTCTCCTAGGCCACCTTTCAAACTGCCGCCCTACAGGACGACTGCCTCCTCTTCCGCCTTCTTCTCCACAGCAGCCTCTGGCTGGGGCTCTGCTTCTGGGGCCTGGCCGGCTTGCTCTGGAGGGGAAGGGCTCTCCGCCGGGGTGGCCAGATCCTCTAGCTTCTACATTCACAGAGTTTGTCCAGCAGGGAGGTTGGTGAGCTGAATGCGATTGGACCAGCTCTTGGGGCAGCTGGCGCTGAGCCAGGGGCGGGGCCACAGGGGCCGGCTGTTCCTCTGCGAAGCTGTGCAGGCCGCTGACCAGCGAGCCGTTGCCCTCTGCACCTTCAGAAGTATCTCTGTTCTTGTTGAGAAGTTGAGAAGTTTAGCGATGGAAGGGCAATAGAAGGCCTAGCCTAGAATCCTGGCCTCCTCCAGTCGAAAGTGGAGCAGCTCCTGATAGGCTTCCAGGAGGCCAGAGGCCAGCTCCTCCAACTCCAGCGGCAGGAAGTCCCCGATGCCTTGCTGGGTGCAGTCTAGACAAACCACAGGGCCTCTAAGGCTGCTAAGAGGTGGGGCTGGCAACGAGCAGCATCTCGATCCCTGGGCCGGTGGCGGAAGGTGGGTGTGGGTATGATGTGTGAGTCGTGGGGGATGGCGCTGGAGATGCGCCCGCCCACGGCGCCGGCGATGAGCAGCTGCTGCTTCCAGCCTTCGCTGCGTCGCCGGCGCTTCGTGGCTCGCGACAGCATCTTGGGGCTGGATGCTCTAAGGAGCCTTGTGTCCTGGGCAAGAGAGAAGGAGCCTTCGCGCCAAAGAAGGCCCTAATCTCATTCCCTGCTCGCGCGCGCACGCCGCTCATAAAAGTCTAATGCCGAGGCTGGGCCTGCCTACTTCCTGGCCAACTGAAGCGGCTACATCTTGAGTGCCTGAAAATGCTGTTAGTGCAGTGAAACTGAGCGTGACAAAAGTGTGCGTCGGGGCTAGATTTGGGCCTGCGTTTGGGTGGCAAGATGCAGAGCTGGACGATGTCTACCACAATATCTAGATTCGAGAGGCGTCTATTGGTGAAACCGAGGAGAAAGTGGAATCAAAAGCAGAACCTAGTGCGGTGGAGCTTTCGGAGGAGCAGCCAGAACCCATGAGGAGAGGGAGAGGTTAGTAGGCTAAAATGCCAGCTGAGGTCTTATCAGGCAGGCCAGTTTCGGAAAGGGCAGCCAATTTCCGCCCCTAGGGGAAGGCCAAAAGCGTTTCTACCTGTCCTGCCCCTCTCTCCAGGGGGCGCCAGCTCTTTAGAATGTCTCAACTGCTCTGCTTACGTCACCAGCCCGCTCTATCTCTCCACATTCAACATTTACCGATTTAGCTGCCTTTTTCGTGTGTAGCAATCCTGGTCAGCGAACGAATCAAATTCTTTGCAACTTGCTGCTAAACCTTCTCACCCGATTTGTTTCGGAAGTAAAATCACTCAAATAACTCAGTCAAGAAATGGACTGCTACAACCAGACATGGGCATGTTGCGAACGGGCTGTGAACGGGGGGTCCGTTCGCGTTCGCGTTCGCAAAAAAAGGCCTGCGAACCTGCGAACGGGGGTGTATGCAAACCTGCCTGCGAACCTAGCGAACGAGGGCAGGTTTGACCATGTTAGGTTTGAACTTGCTCATTTTTTTCTGCGAGTCAGGGAAAGGCAGGGAATTACTGTAGGCGCGTCTCTACATACACTCTGCTGTGTGTCCTATGCCGGAGTGTGCATAGGCGCGTTGCTGGCCCTAATTGGACATTGTTTCAGATCATTTTTTCAGCTGTATTCTAAAAATGTCCCAGTGAGGGCGTGGGGAGTCGCAGTCTGGGGCGGAGCGAGTGACATTCTCGAAGAAGGAGTCTTCTCGTTCTCGTCCTCCGCTGCGATCGACACAGGCCACTCCTGGGCCTCCTCCACGACGTCCGCCACCGCCTACTCCCCGACGAGCTCAGTCCACCCTGGCCACTGGGAATCAGCATCATCTGCGAGAAGAAGAGCGACCCAGCCAGTCGACTGAGGCGAGCCAGCGGGTTGTGGACTACGACTCCGACAACTCGTCCTCCTTCAACAACTCCACTGGCAGCATGTTCGACGCCACAACGAGCCCTCATTCTCAGCGCAGCGGTGGTCTCAGCGCGCTCTCGCAAGTCTCCAGCCTCGCTGACGAGAACCAGGAGAACGAGGAGGTGGCGATGGAGGACGAGGCTGAGGGTGCTGGGGCTGGTGAACCTGCGAACGAGCACGACCCCTGCAAGATCTACAACATCCTCGTGCGAGACGCCATCAAAACGCCCAGCCGTCGCAAGGATGAGAAGAAGGATGTGTCAAAGGTTCCAGTTTGAAACTTGCTGCCACTCATGGCCAAACGGGGAAGGCATTGCTTCTTACAGATCTGGAGCCTGGAGTTCTACACGAAGAAGGGCTCCATCGGAATGATGTGCGCAATCAAGAAGAACGGTCGCACCTGCAAGCACATCTGGGCCAAGAACAGGCCGCATGCCACCAACGCTCGCCTCCACGTCCTCAACGTCCATCTAGGCGACATCGATCCCAAGGTCCGCAAAGTGCTGGAGGAGGAGAGCAAGAACACCAACCTGAAAAGTTCAATCCCTTGGCCGACCCCTTGGCGGGGGCGAGTTCTCCTTGGCCTGGTCATCCTCCTTGTTGGCCTGGTCGATGCTGGGGCTTGCCTTGTCCTCGGAGTTGGCGACGGGGGGTGTGCCAGTGGGCGGGAGGTGCTTGAGCAGGGAGAAGGGCTTGTCCTTGTCCTCGATGCGTTGGCGCTCGTCGTCCTCCTCGCGAAGCATGCGGAGGAGGTTCTCGAGGACCTCCAGGCACTCGTGGGCTACTCCCTCCTCCATCTCCAGGGCTTCCACGAGCAGTTTGCCCTGGATCTTCTGGAGACCCAGACGCATCTCCGTCCTGCAACCCGCTGGCATCGGCATCCTGGCTCTCCTTGGTCTTCCTTGACTGGGGGCTGGGGCTGAAGTAGGCTGAGGACGAGGGCGGAGGGCTGCAGGCGACTTGGAGCACGAATGATTTCACAGCCTCCCCTCCAGCCCAGGGCCCAGGGCATTGCCTCATCTACCGTAGTAGTGCATGCCCTGGAGATGCCCTACAACGCGCCTGTTCAAAAAACGTCACTTCCTGACATTTTTGGGGCAAAAATGACCATAATTGGGGCACGTTCGCAAAAAAACCCCCGTTTGACCCCGTTTGACCCCGTTAGGTTTGAACTAGCCCCCGTTTGGCCGATTTTGAGGTTCGCGTTTGCGAACCTGCTTGCGAACGAGCCCCTTGTTCGCGTTCGCATGGTCGGAGCATGTTTGCCCATGTCTGGCTACAACTAGCATAAGAGTCTTTTTGCTTATTCCGATTTCTTGCTATCCATATTGGAAGCGAAATTTCTGCCAAGGTTTTACATAAATCTAGCATGATTCGATCTAACAAGAGTTTTTACAGAATCGAATAACCTTTGTGGCTGGGCTGAGGTAGAAGAATATAACTCGAAATCACAGCAAATTATTATGTTTTTTAATTTTTTGTTTCAATTTGATCAATCAGGTAACTTAAAAACTGATAACACTTAAGCTTTATCTTACTCTTCCTTTCTTAGCAATGAGAACAGTAAAAAATGTCTGCAGTTCTCCGTTTTTAAAAAAACGAATATGGTCGCTGCTCTAGGAGCTTATTTTCTCAGATAAAACTTCCACTCTCATGATTTTTGCGCGGCCGAAGGCCGCCTGCCGCGGAGGGCAGGGCAGTCAGAGCTCCGGAGGCCGGAGGGCATGGGTGCGGAGGCCCCGGAGCGTAGCCTAGCATACGAAGTATGCTAGGCGAAGCGTAGGGGCCGTAGCACCCGTGCCCGGAGGCCGGAGGAGCTCTGGCGCCCTGCCCGAAGCGGCGGGCGGCCAAGGCCAGCTTAACCAGTTACCCCATTTTTGCGTCCGTCTGTCCGCATATATATATATATATATGTCTGTCTCTGTCCCGGCCTCCGCGGTTTTTCAACCAAATTGGCTGATTTTTTGCATGAATGTCCGCCTGGGTGGTATCTCCAGGCCATTTTTTGGGCTTGACGTAATTTTTCGATTTTCGCCCAAAACTCAATTTTTTGATGTTTCAAAACACTAAAAATCGTAAATCACTGGTTTTTCCATGAAAGTGGCTGAAATTTTGCATGAGAGTCCGCCTTGGTGATGCCTTGGCACCATTATTAGGGCTTTGCGAAATTTTTTGATTTTTACCCAAAACTCAATTTTTTGATGTTTCAAAATACGAAAAATCGTAAATCACTGGTTTTTCAATGAATTTTGTTAAATTTTGGCAGGTACGTCCGTCTAAGTAATATCTTGAAGCTGGCCAGACGAAATTTTGAAATATTTATTATTTATTGATTTATAGTCAAAAACCCAAATTCTTGATGTTTCAAAAATTTGAACATTCATAAGTCCATGGTTTTTCAATGAAATTAGCTGATTTTTGATATGTACGTCCGTGAAAGTAATATCTTAAAGCTGGCAAAATGAATTTTTGAAATAATTAGTATTTCTTGATTTAAGAAGAAGCCAAAATCTTGATGTTTCAAAAATCGAAACATGTATAATTCACTGAAATCTGTTGAATTTTGGCATGCATTTTCATCTAGGTGGTGTCTTGAGGTGAGGCCGCGCATCTTGGCAACCGCCGAGAATACCTTGTCATGTGGCGTGGGAAAAAAAGTAGGAAATCATTTCCATGAGAAAAATACCGCCTGAAGGAAATTGCTCAGTCGCTCTACCTTTTCTTCGAAAATTACACACCGGCGTAAGGCAGAACAGCAGAATAAAACTTGGGCACATTTGATAGCAAAGGGCAGTATTCCGCTAAAAAATGAAGAGGTTCGGAAGAGTTCGTGTCTTGGGAATTGTGGTGCCGCCGTATGTTGCTGAATGTGGCAATGATGGTACTCCTGGTTTTGAGGTATTATCTGATTTGAATGACAATTTTAACGAAATAGGTCACATCTTTATTGGAATTAAGAGGCGTTTTATGAGAAGAGCAAGAAATCGGGAGAACATTTACCCTTTATGCCCTTTTTTATGACGGATTCTGAGTCCCCATACAGTTTTATGTAACTCCAACAACTTTGGGCGAAAAAATATGCAGATATGGGCTCGCTACAGCTCCAAAAGTGAAGGGAAGTCAAAATTTTGGCAAATTTACGATATTTTCCGCCCAACGTTGGTGGAGTTACGTAAAAGTATACGGAGATTCAGAATCTGTCATAAAAATGGGGGTAAAATTTATGGTATTCATTATCTTGTGGGATTCGTGCTCCTATCAAAAAACGCCTCTTAAAAATACCTCATGACAAACAGCAATAAAACAATGGGAAAATGGGTGATTAGGTGGACATGGTGAACAATATGTTGAATGCGTTGGGCTTCGAGATGGACTACACCTGCTCGCCGGAGCCCAATGCAACGCTGGCTCTGGAGGATTTCATAGACGGCGGCTATGACGTCCTACTTCCAACTGCCCCCTACCCCAATTGGTCTCTGCTCCTTCTTCCTTCTCTAGTCATACAAACAGCCTCCTCTTTTCAGGACGCACCCAAGGCGGGATTAGCCAAAACTCTGAATCAGCCCATGCCCGAGTGTCACCAAATGTTTCCAGCCATTACCGTTCTTTCCGAATTATCACGCTAAATTCTTGCTTGCTTGTGAAATTTTTAGTCAATTAATGTTTTTTTTAGTTCAGATAATACCCCCAAAAATATATAAAAATTTGCAAATTTATTTAATAAAATTTTATTAAAATGAATATCAAATTATTAGAAATTAGTTTTTTTTTAATTTCAAATATTTACTAGTTTTTACAAGTGGAAAAGAGATGGTTTGACACAAAGCATGGGCTGGGTCTTTTTGGAACACTGGCTAATCTCCAATCTCAGACAGAAGGAGTACGCCGTGAGCCCAGCTCTGGTCCACGACGGCTTCGCTTTCATCACCCGCCTGCCCAGGCAAGCTCAGGCGGACCTCTTCTTCAACAAAATCGACCCCACCATCTGGCTCTTTTTTATCACCACCTTCTTGGCTCACCTCATCGTCCAGCAACTGCTCACCGGGACCTGGCAGGTTCAGCCCCTTTAGCGACCTGGCTCCATTCTCATCTCCCTCAACGATCATTGCAGGCCAATCGAACTTTTACGTTCTGCTGGGGTCTGACGCTGACGATCTGTATCGACGTCTACTCTGGTTGGTAGGCTGATTGTGCAAATGACATAAACGCACACTCCAAAAAAGGATGCTTTTGAGGCCGGGCTTCTGAACTGAACTCGGTGAAAC
>JASANA010011286.1:0-12475 GCA_030248095.1 Ptycholaimellus sp. GST1_10
CTGTCTATTTCCCAGGTGCCTAACCTGTTCCGCTCTCCTTCCCGGCTCTTCCGGGCCTCTTCCGGTGACCTACGAAAGAGAATCTCGCTATGTTCCTGCTGTTACACCACAAACATAGTTCAATTCGTTCATAATTCTGTTGTTAAAACTATTATGATTCGACTTTTATGGTCTATACAGATCTTCATAACCGCTTCTGCGCAGGTTAGGAGATTTAAACCATGAGGAACCATGGCGCCTATAACAACTATTTTAGGTATTGAAAAGCGGAAATGCTTCTTCAGTTAAGGACGCCTTTTGTACCCCATTGGACATAACACAGAATGTGATCTTAAGCTTTCCCATGAAACTCGTTTTTGACAAGTTAGTGGTTTTAAAATTCATTTTTAAACTGCGCTTAGAGAGTATGTATGCCTGGAAATTTTGGTTCGATATTGTTAACGCCATTTGCATTTTCATAGAACAATGTCTAAACCCGGTATTGTTCAGAAAAATCGTGGAAGAATTGGAACGCTATGCGCAAATATTCAGCCAACCTATAGCATCATTCCGCAAAGCAGTGGAAGCCAATATGACTGCGGCAATAATGGCTCTGTTTAACAAGCAAAGCTCTGGACTACAATTTACGGTTGTCCTGCACCCATTCAACATCTTAAAAACTGCTCAACTACGCAGCTGGACCCCAAATATCTCTACTGGAACGATTTTCCAACCCCAGCCATGGTGTCCAGAGTTCAAAAGAGCTACGGAGAAAATCCTCAACGAAATCCAGCCCATCTCGTCCTAGACATCTTTAAACAGGTTGACTTTTGGGTCATAAATTTCACAACCCTTTTAGTGCTGCAGAAAATACGAAGTGAAGGAATTCTCGATATGGCTGGTTTACTTCTATCACGAACTGGGTTTGAAACATTTTCTTTTATCAAAATCAGGTTAAAAAATGTTGCCCTGTTGTGCTGCATCGATTTTTGGCTGACTTTACCCAAATAAATGGTTTTATGTCAACCTTTCCCAAATTATTCCGGTTTTTATAGAAACCCAGAGGTGTCTCTGTGTTTTCGTCTTGATTAGTTTCTGTAACCAATAAACCAATTGCAATGTGAAATTTGTCATTCATTTTTTCTTGCATCTTCACTTTGAAGCATCTTTTAGCCCGCTTCCATTTCATATGCGTGCTATTTTTAAGCTGGCCTTCGAAACGAGCTCCAAATTCAGCAGTGTGGCATGAATTTACAACAATGGCTTTGTCTAACCAGGGGAGCCTGGGAAAAGAGAGTGGAGTTCTCTTCGTCATGTTTCCCATCTATCTGCAAAAGGTTCCCGATTTTGTTCGGGCAATTTAGTTTGTCAGAATTTTCGAGAAAAGAAAATAGGATAATCAAATGCATAGTATCAATCCAAAAATAGGTATGCCATCTTTTAACAAGTTGCATTTGGAAAGATACTGCTCATCAATTTGGAAATTTCGACATTTAGGGGAGACTGGTCGTCAAATTTGATGACCAGGACCCCTCAAATGCAAACATGCCTAAAAACACCTCTACAGCATGAACGTAGATGCATTGGTTCATGAGCCATTAATTTATCTGTCTATCAAATAGTTTAGAAAAGTTAAAAATTTTGAAAGTTTTCATATTTCAAAAAATATTTTGGTTTGAATTAACTCAATGGAATGCTTTGAATAGGCTCAACACCACATTATTTCACTATGGTGATCCTTTTTCCAACTTCCGGGTCCATAAAATCTATACTAAACTATTTTTCCCTAAAATTAAACCCAAGTATTCTCTGAAACAAATTTTCTGACTTATCATGATGAATAAAGATTATCATAAGCGTTCAAGCATGTGTCATGATCTTGATAGTAAAGACTCACAATTGGGCCGCCAGAATTCCTGCAGCCTTTGGGCACAGGCGCTAGTGATCCGGAGCAAAAGGTGCCCACGGCTAAAACTACCTAGGCTAAAAGTGCCTACTTTGAAAGTGCCCATACTTTTTGAATTGTTCTTTGGAATTTGGGCACTTTAAGCCTGGGCACATTTGTCCATGATCACTTTTAGCCGTGTTCACTATTAGCAGGGGCGGAGCTAGGATTTTGCTTCGGGGGGGCAAAATTTCAGAAATTTTTGATAGTCCAATACATGCGCGCGAAGCGCGCAGGATTTTTTTCCTATGTGTAGCCAGACTGCTGATTTTTTCACAAAAAAATTCATTTTCATATAAAAATTCAACTTATGCATACAGCGCAGCACTTTTTTGGCTAATTTATTAAATTTATTTCAGGTTTCTTTGGAAAATTGATGAACAAGTATAATGGCGCAAAGCGCAATAGGTGACCACGAAGCGCAAGATGGGCTCGCGCGAGGGAGCATTCTCAACCGAATTGAACAGTAAGCACATAAATAGGATCAGCAGTTATGAACTGTGAAAAAAGTAGCTCAAGTCTTGTGTGCAATTTTCAGCCGTTCAATATGACAATTCTTCACTCAAAAGGAAAAGTCTGTGGTTTCTCAACCAAATTCAAAAGTAAGCACATATTTAGAATCAGCAGTTATGAATTCTGAACAAAAAAACTTAAGTCTTGTGTGCAATTTTCAGCCGTTCAACATGACAATTCTTCACTCAAAAAGAAAAGTCTGTGGTTTCTCAACCGATTTCAAAAGTAAGCACAGATTTGGAACCGTTATATATGAATTGTGAACAAAAAAACTCAAGTGTTCTGTTCAAATTTTAACACTTCAGCCAGTACAGAGCGAAAAATAAAATGCAAGGGAAAAAAATTTTCCTACTCAAAAATGTGATGTTTCAACTACTCCGGCACCACTTCTACCCTGCCAGGATCCAAGCGGCAAGCTTTAGCTTTCAGGAAAAAAAAAGTTTGCCACATTTCGTTGAGAATTCGCAGGGCCCCGGCCATTCCAGATACCTACATATGTATACTAGTAATATTGGTGAGTGGCCGCGCCTCCCGCGGCCACCTCTTGATTAAAACTAAAGAAATGGCGGTTAATCACAAAAATTCAATATGGATTAAAAATGGGGCAATGTAACTTCAGATAGACACTAAGTGCACCCTCAACGCAGCAGAGTAAACCCACAGCTACATCATCACCCACATAAAATTACTAAACTTCCTTGAAACATTGGGTCCATGAGTAGGGCCAAAAGCACAAAAATTGACTTCACTCAATGACATTTTTAGCTAAAAAAGTTTGAGTAAAATGAAAATGTAAATAAATGCACTTATACAGAATTGTTCAGGCTTGAATTTAAAAAAAAGTCCGACAGAAAAAGTTAAGAATTGAATGAACTACAAAGGAGCAAAGTCAAAAAAGTTGCACAAATGGCAAAATTCCACACGTTTTCAATCATAATTTGTTACTAAGGAAAAACTGCGAGGACGAGCGGTGATATTTTGTGAAACTCGCTGAGATCTATTCAAAATGCAATCATGTGACAATAATAGTTTAGATTTCAGGCTGCGCTAATTCATTTATCACGCGTATTATAGAAGATATATATATATATATATATATATATATACACACAGACAAAAAGTCCATCATATGTATAGACCGCGAAGCGGGCCCTTTGGGCCCGCTTCGCGGTGCAAACTTAAAACATTCTGGCAAATTTAGAATAAATTTCATCTTAATGCGCGTAGCGCAAATTTTTTTGACTATTTTTCCTTTTATGAAAATTTGTCTAAAGATTTCAGTTAGGGCAGATATAGCCTGGGCACCTTTGCTGCAACCCGCTCCGAATCCCTAGCGCCTGTGCCCAAAGATTGGAAAAAAATCTGAAGCGGCGGGTAGCTTTATTTTTGGTTTGTCCAGTTATTGCTTCATTGCATGCAACCTTGCCTACTCATCGTTTGAGGCTAATCAATTGAATTGTTTAAGACTCGAGATAACTTAAATCTTGCCCTTCACAAAATCAGCACAGCCATTGTTCACGAGCTGAGTCATACTATGGGTTAGTGTTACGTCCAAAAATATTTTCTTCTGTTGGACAACTAGCTAAGCAGAAACATAATCCATCGTTGTTTTTGTACTGCATTAGGAATTTCGATGATATTTTTATCATTGTCATGATATAAAGGCAATGAATAACCAATGATGAGAATGTTGAAACGGCATCTGTTAGAAAACTGTAAAATAAGCTGACACATTTTGAATAAAATTTATTCACATCAATACACTTTTTAACAGCCCACTCCAGCTACTACTTTGTGCAATTGAGACTAAATCACGGGGTACGTCGTAGAATAGGGATTTCCATTGACCACTGATATCACAATCGGTATATTGACTCTATGGCTTGATCAAAATACTTTGCCTAGTGGCAACCGCGTAGGCTTTGCATTCAAAACTTTTTAGCTGTCACTAGTTGGGCTCATATTTGCCAAATAAACGCCAGGACAGTTTCTAGCCCAAACAGACATCCCGCTGGAGGCCTAAAAAAGACCCCCACAAATAGCAGCCTCCATTAACCCAGGCGTCCTGCACGACCCCGCCTACGGCTGTGCGCCGCGAGCCGGCGATGCAAACTCCAGCTTCATCATGGCCTCAGCGCGGCCGGAGTGGAGCGCCTGCAGCAGGGAGGCCTTTCGAACGCATCTCGGCTGCTTCATGCGATTCCTGCTCCGCAGGGATGCCCAGGGATTGCATCCCTACTCCCCAGACTGGATGCAAGCTCCCTCTCGATACGGTTGGCTTCGCGGGTGCTTAGTAAGAGAAGAAGTTTGGGGCTTCAGTCTCTAGCTGGGCATCATAAAGTTTTAAGGTCTGAAGTTTTTTTGAAGTCGAAATCGGCAAGTATAGCGAAAAAGGGAAGTAAACTAGTTCGTCCGAAATTTTGAAATTGCATGGCTTCTGAATTTCATTTTTTTGTGTTGGGGGGGACTAGGCGTCAAAAAACTTGGGGGGAACTAGGTGTCGTTTTTGACGCCTAATTTCCCCCCTAGACACAATGTCATCTAGTTTCCCTAGTTTTAGACGAGTATAGTGGCTTACATATACCCACACACACTGCGCTAACTCGTCCCATACGGTGTCAAAGCCTTATTCACTAGGGAACGAATGAGCGCAGGTGTGTGGGGATAGAGAAGGTAGAGAAAGTCACTATAGTAAGTAACAACTTGGGGGGCGGCTTTCATGGGGGAACTTTAGAGGGGGAAACATAGTGTCTGCCATCATTACTTCCAATTGATGCAACTTTCTGAAACTGAACGCATTCAGAGCTTCAAAATTCAGATAGTCACTGCTTGGAAATTCATAGCTGCTTGACGCTTCAGGCACCTGCTTTGATGAATCTGAGCAGTGTGTGAAGGACCTCACAAATGCGGCGGATCCAAAACCTGACAGAGGCAACTGTCAGCATGCTTCTGAAACCTGCCTGCCTAACCAGGGTTTGCCGAGCAGTCTAGAAGTGCTACTTGATGAAAAACATTTTTGCCAGCCAATGCATGCATAGCAGAGCTCAACCGATTTGAGTATACCCGCAGTGTTGAGCACTGTGCCTGGAATGGCGGTTCCCACTGCTCCAATCCTGCCGCTTATTACAACCGCCGAGCTCGTGACAGCTGTTAGCATTCAAACTTGAAAAATAGATATTAAAAATTGATGAACTGAAGATTTAAGGTTATTTTTTGAAAATTTGAATTCAAATATTGCTAAAAATTTTGTTAATGGCGGAAGGACTAACTAATATTTTAAAAAAACAATACTGTCTTATACTTATGCTCAAATTCAAAGAAAATGTTACACATTTTGCAGCAGACACAGTGTGCCAAAATTGGGCCAGTCTACCTGTAAACAAAGGTCGGCCATTCGGGTCACAAATCATGAAGAATTACTGCCGTTCTTACTACTCGTAAAGTTTTGACCTGAGCCTCAAGAGTTTTGAACCTTTCTCGGCTGGCTTAGAAAAATTTAAACGCTAACTACTGATGAATTTTAAAATTTATTTTTCAGAAGAAAAAATGAGTTGTTGCAGCATTCGCTCAATAAGCTGTCCTGTGTGTAGATCAGGAGCAAGTTCTTGCGATAGCAGACACATTGTAGTATCACATTTTCGGGAAAATCTGAAAAAAACTTGCCAAAAAAATATTGTCCCCGTTTAGTCTTATACAATTGGAAAACCACATTTTTGGACTGAATTTAGGCTCAGACATTTATGATTTAGAATCGAAAATTTCAGACATAGTTCTCAACAAATGGTTGACTGGCAAGAATGGAACTGGAACAGTCGATGACTACCTTGTGAATTGGACCAAACGGCCTCTGAGTGCTGGCCATATCACAGAGATTGAAAGTCGAGGCATTATCTGGGTTCCCAGCCAAATCATGACAGTCTCATTTTTAAATTTTAACTATTGCTATTCTTCATGATTTTGATTGAAGTCTGATTGGACGGAAGGCATTCCAGCTAAAACAGAAACTGCAGTATTTCAAAGGGCCATCAGAACATGTCGCAGTCGCTTTAATCGGCTGAAAGAAAGGTTTAATTGGTTCTAAAATGCGCTAAGTGGCAAGTTTCAAGCAGTAACCTGCAAATTTGCTAATTGGCAAGATTCATAAAATTTACGAAATCGCTTCATTTTTAAAATGAAAATGCACAATATCGGGCAATATTTAGAGAATTTTTTCACCAATAAACCTTTTCTCGTTTGAAAAAATTCAATGTAGAAAGCAAATTTATTTGAGAAAATTGTTAAAAATGTGTCAACTTTAATTCGTTCTGGAAAAAAAACATTATTCAAAAAATTCTTTATGCGAAAGAAAAACCGGTACTTTTGTTTCAGCATTTCATTTATATAGATTTTTCGCCAGCTAGTTTTGAAAATACTTCACCAACATTTTCGATTGCACATTTACCATATGAATGTAATTTGACAGGATCCAAGCGTACGCTGAAAGAGGCCATAGTGAAGGTCCTTTCGGACCGATTCGAGGACGATGCTTTTTCTACGAAAGTTTGTCTCTCAATTCGCCAGCCCTCAGAACTGGAAATGTTTTCTATACCGGCAATTCCGACGATTTAGTCCGCTATCGTGTACCAAGTACCATTGAATTTTGTTTTTGAAAAAAGATTGAACATCAAGCATTATAAGGAAATGCAGATATAAATCAAAACAAAAAAGAGATATTGCATTGCAGAATTCGCGGTATTTATGCGCAATTGGGTGATCACACAGCCTCATGCCCAGTAATTTTTTGTCGCCTGCAAAAACTATTTGCCCTTTTTTTTAGCAAAAATTTTTTTTCGTTTTTTGTTGCTTTAACTTTTTCCAACCATTTTTGCGAAAAAAAGCAATCCGATGTCCAGGACCGCAGGCGGAGAATCTGGCTGGCCATGGGAGGACGGGGTGGTGGAGATTTTCACTCCCACACTCAGCCACTGTGCCTATGCATGCGCCAATTTTCGTCTACGGCCCATGGGAGGGTTGCAAAACATGAAACTTTTGGTAGTGACGATTGGCTTAGAGTACTTGCGGCTCTAGAATTTGTAATTGAAGGCTCACATGTTCAACTACATTGCGGTCAGCAGTCAAACTATGGGCGGCGCCTGCTATTGCCTGGTTAGAAAAATTTGAACAAAACAAGCCTATTTTATGGTTTAGTAGCATTTTTGAACTGTAGCAAAATGGAGTTCAAATTCCAAGCTCTTGCGATATTTGCTGCAAAATGGAGTTTTTCAAAATTTCTTAGCCTCCCCTAACGCCAAAGCCTTACTGTCTAAGCCTCAGCCTAATTCTAAGCCTAAGACTTAACGTTAACGTTACGTCTTTCTCGCTTGAACTTGACATAAAGTCTCTTTGAAAAATGGCATTATGCGGCAAAACTAGTACATTAAATTACTAGTTTATTAGATAACATTATTAATCGAAATCATTGGAATTATTATTTTTTATTAGAAAAATTGTGTTGCGATATTTCACCCAATCAATTGTTGATCATGAAGATTTTTCACTTTAAATTCACAATGTGGTATATTTTTTGGTTTTTGAACTGAGCTTGACCTGAACTCATGCTATAGTGATAGACGCTTTTGGGGCTGCAGAAAAAAAGTTCGCATATTGAGCCAAATTCTAAATTTTTGAAGGCAGGTGATGAGGTTTCGCTTGCGCCTGCCACCATTAATTCAGCACGCAACATTTCCAAGCCATTTGTAAACACACCGCCTTTGGTTTTCTTTAAACCTACCAATTTTCAAAAACCAAATTCTCGTTTTGAAGGTCATCTACAAAAATCTTTCAGAAAGCGGTCTTGCGGAGAAAGGTGTGCTAGAGATTTGGAGCGGCCATGTGGTCAATTTTTATCAGAAAAATACAAGAACGAGACATTTGATCCCCTCCAAATATGAGTCTCGAGCCCAGCCCATAGAGCAGGTGCACAACGTAGGTTCGCTCTAGTGCCTGTGCGGCTGAAAACGAAAATATTTTCTTTTGTCAGAAAGATGCAGCTACCACTCCGGACTTCGATATAGTCGAGCACATCAAGTAAATGGCAATTGGAAAGTTATGGTTCCCAATTACGGTTAGCAGTTATTTTTTCGACAAGAAAACTGATTTTCACCTGCGCCAGCTTTATCTCTTGGCCTTACAAAGTTTCTTATCTCCTCAAAACGATTCTGTGCATATTTTTTTCCTTAAAAACTAACTTTTTGTAAACCTTTGAAACTGACCAAGATTTTTTGATCCTGTCCGATTTCGCTTACTTCAAAATTTAGTAAAAGAAGGATTTTGCTTTTTCAACACTGCCGCCTATTAGACAACGCAACTGTCCTCTTCTTTGCAGTAACGAAGGCAAGGCATGCTGGCTTCTGCTGCGAGTACTGCGCCGACAATGACATGGTACATGGCTGCTTAGGATTTGACTACGAGTTCACCAGTGGAAATTGCAGCCTCTTTACGAATACAGGTTGAAACTTTAAATCACGCATTGTTTGATTGTGATTCAAGAAAATATGTTAAAGCTGGGCTTACCCTGGAGGCTCATTCAACAGCTGCGGTAGGCATGCTCTCACAGAAATCATAATCTTCGGTTTGCCTGATTTGTCTTTCATCAAAATAAGTAGGAAAATGCTAGAACTATAAGTAATGAATGAATCAACGAAATTATAACTAATGAAAGAAAAGATGATGGCGATGCGCTACTTACTACTTTATAAAACCCAAAAGACTTTCCTCCTTACATGAGTTTTTCGATACAATGCGAATTTCTATTTATTTGAACACGTATTAAAATGCAGTTGAAGAAAAGATGCTCTAATCATTCATCATTGAAGTAAAGCTCGCTCTTTTCCTTCTTTGCTTATACTGTCCAAAATAAATTCCATACTAAACAATTGCCCGCACAACCTAGACAGAAGGCGATAGCTGCCGAAAGTAAACTTCTTAGATATGCGTTTCGGAAACCTTCAAGATCGTATTCATGCTTGCTGTTTCACTTGTTATCATTGAGCTGATTTTGAAATGCAAAAGCGCTTTAGAAACTTCATGCCGCTGAAAAAACGAAAATTAAGCGTCGTTATTTGACTCTTGTCTATTTCTGGCAATGTCATCTTATTTGAAAGTTTAGCTGTTGAGTTATTGGTCGAGTTCTTTGGCAGAGTGTGACTATCGCAAAAAAAACTGCGGCCGCGCAAAAAATTGTTATTAGCAAGCATCTATATCGTCTAGGCATCAAACCGGACTTTTTACAATACTTTCTAACTCGCAACAATCATCTGTACAGCTTCATAGAGAAGCGGTTCAGATAACCCCACCTATTTTTCCAAATGTACCAATCTATCCCGGAATTATCATCGTTGCAATGGTAAATGCCGTTGGGGTTGGCATAACCGCACGCATTGAACCACCATCCGCTTCAATATTTCAGAATTATTTCAACTTTGAAGCCTGGATGGCGCCAACCTTGAGCCATAGCCACCTTGAGTGGAGCAGCTCCGATCCCATTTGTCATGGTCGGCATCCTTGGTGGAGAACTGCATGCCGTCCGTCGTATAGAAAGAGTCAGTAAGGTCCAGTCCATCGCTTGCGTTGCCAGCAGTAGGCCCAGCAACGTGGAGAGCGTAGTTGGTGCCCTCGCTGTTCACCTAAATATTGAATAATTACCGGCCTTTTTCCTCCATTTTAAGCAATTTTGGAAGCTCAAATCAGCTACTAAATCTTGGTGTTTTATGGACGATATTCCGCAACTGAAAACATCTCACATCTCCTCGTCATCAGCTGACTCTTAGACTTCAGTTCAGCATAGAATCCCTATATTTCAGCAGTGCTGTACATTATTGACTGCGAGATTGAGGCGCAGAAGAAGGCAAACCACAAAATTGCTGTAGGTCTCGTAGGCAGTGCTGCCGTCCTGACAGTCCTGCATGTCGAATCGGATGCGTGTCTGGCCGCAGTAGGTGGTGTAGAGATGCATCTTCTCCAGGCCCCACCAGAATTCCGCGCCCCTTGCCGGTGCTCCGAAGCCCGCCCTGTACTCGCCCCAGTTGCGGTCGAAGGGCAAGCTCCCGTCCAGTCGCCTTCAATCCCAGCCACATCTCACAAATGCTCTTTGCGAGGCCAACGCTCAGCCAACAGCTTTGGTTTTGCACAAATGATGAGCTTGGAATCTCCGTAGTTTCATACTGAGCTAAAGAGCAAACTGCTGAACGACGGTCATGCCCCCGTTGTCCATGTCGCAGAGAGCCGGGGTATGGATCATCTTGGAGCCATCGGAAAGGCGCAGTAGGTAGGTGCCCGTAGTCCGGTGGCCGGCAGCATAGAAGTCGCTGCAGGTGTAGCAGTAGGAAAACTCCGTCGTGCTGACCACTGGTGGGGTGGTTGTGGTTGTTGAAGGTGGCAGGGTTGTTGAAGGGGACATGGTTGAAGGTGGCGGCGTTGCTGGCTGGTACTTCAGCGGATAGAACAGGGCAGCCCTTCAAGCTCCCTTTTGGTTAGGCATAGAAAGCCTGGCCCTTGATTGATTGGCCAAACCATCGATGAGGCAGATTGGAGTCTGCTGAGCCGCTCGAGAAGTGGACGCTGAAGATGGAGTCCTGGGAGACCAGGACATCCGGACAGCTTTTATAGGTGCACCTGAAGTATGGCAGATCTATGTCAATAAATAAACTCAAATTCAGAATATACAAATTTTGAAAAAAAATTTCAAAACAACTTTGACTTACAAAATAAGTAAATTTAGAAAGGAGCAGACTCAGCCAGGAGCTTCCAGAAGCCTTCGTAGATCTGCAGGCTGTCCTCGGAGCCTAGCTGTAGATCGAGCCAGCGGATGACGAGTGGCCCTCCGCTTCCGCCGTGCACCATGTACAGACAGGTCAGCCCACCACAATACCCATCGGGGTAGCCTCAAAATGCCGCCCTCTTAGACCAGCCCAAGACTTCTCAAAGACCAACCGGGGGAGGTGAAAACGCCCGAAATGTGACCGGGCGGTATTTCAAAGACTTGTTGGCCGCAGGTGCAGCCTAGAATAGATTGTTGATTACTGGGTGAAAATGGGTTTTAGTCTGGCAACCTTCACTCTGGCCAGTCGAAGCCAAAGCTACGATGAGCAGGCAGAGAAGCGTCCACATTCTTGGCGTCCTGTGACTTGATGCTCTGAAAGTTGAATGCTTCACTGCTTTACTCGTAAAAGAACAATTTGGGGCAAGTAACAGGTGAATGGCGGAAGGTTTGGGCGGGTTGGGCCAATAGCAGAAGTTGGATATTTCAAGCAACCTGCTCTCGCTAGTTGGGTTAGCTGTAAGAGGACTTTGGAGGCGAGTGATTGGGCAAGGGCTGTCTGGAGTGGCCTGGCCAGAGATAAGCCACTTCACGTGTAAAGAGCTGGTTAGTGGAAGAAGCCTAGCTGGGAAACTTTGCACATGCGCTTCGATTGCGTCAATTCTTATCAGCCGCCTAGCCTAGACTGTGAACGGAAGGGTATCGTGGCTTTTTCCAGTGTTCTTGTTTTATTTACTGTTTGAAGTGTAAAATTGAGGCAAAACCTATTGTTTCTTCGCTTCAAGCAAGGTGAAAAGGTCAGAAATTTCCGCTAGGAAAATTCCACTACAATGCTCGGAGGGAAAAAACAAGGACAGATTCGGAATCCTAGCAAAAAACTACACAAAACCTGTCTACAAAACATTAAAATTTTGAAAAAAAAATTTCCCTCTTTAGGACCACCCTAGCCCTTTCATCTGTCACTCAAAAAGGGCAGTCCATGGTTTTTCAACCAAATTCAGATGTAAGCACAGATTTAGAATCGGCATGTATGACTTGTGAACAAAAAACTCAAGTCTTCTTGGCAATTCTCAGAATTGAGCCGTGCGAGCGGAGCGGAAGCACGGTCCCCTCTTTGACAAGGACCAACCCTATTACGGTTTTTGAAAATATGATTGGCTGCCAAATATTCTGTGGGCAAGTTACAGAAGTACGAGAAAAGGCCCAATGGACACAGAAAACACAGAGCTTTAATCAAAAAA
>JASANA010011287.1:0-33288 GCA_030248095.1 Ptycholaimellus sp. GST1_10
TCACATTAAGCTAAATAAAAAAATTTCCCCTACTTCAATCGCAGGTAAAATATAGATAAGAGATACTTTTTGGGTTAGTATAACCCACTATATAATAATTTCATCCACTTCATACAGGGGCAAGGCCCCTATGCATGGAGACGAAGATGGGGTTGGTGATCAGCTGCTTGTTCACTACGGCCTGGTTGAAGCCCATGAAAAACATACCATAATCTACATCCCAAATTACCTATATGATGCTAATTGTAGGGTCAAAAACCCTTTAATATGCCTCCCGATGAAGTTGATGATGGGCTGCTTGTTCACCACGGCCTAGTGCAAGCCCATGGAGACCAGCTAGAAGCAAAGGGCTGCCAGGATCATAATCTACGTCCAAAATTACCTATATGATGCTATTTGTAGGCACAAAAACCCTTTAGAATGCCTCAAGACGAAGTTGGTGATGACCTGCTTGTTCACCACGGCCTGGTGGAAGCCCATGAAGACCAAATAGAAGTAAACTGGTGCCACAATCGTATTCTACGCGCAAAGTTACCTATATGGTGCTGTTTTTTTTTAGACCAAAAACCATTTACAATGCCTCAAGATGAAGTTGATGACCTGCTTGTTCCCCACGGCCTGGTGGAAGACCACGCAGACCAGGTAGAAGCAAACGGGTGCCACCATCGTAATCTACGTTCAAAATTACCTATATGGCCCTGCTATTTTGGCGAAAAACCCTGTAAAAGGCATAAATATAGAGCTGGAATTGAAAAACATGCAAAAAAACCCCCAAAAAACTGAATTTTTACCCAAAAAGTTGATGTTTCGACCTAAAAAACGCGGAAAATGCCCAAAATAGAGGTGCCTTGATACTTTTTTTGGCCCGATTTACCCTAGAACCGTTGAGATCTCCGCCCCAGAAGCAGCCAAAGTGTCTGCAACACTGCGGACGGACGGACGGACGGACGGACGGACGGTGTGCGCCCGGACACCGGACATTTTTTTAAAAAAGTTTTTTTAAAATAACTTTTTTAATAAGGCACTAAAAAATTTTTGTCCAAAGAGGACCCCCCACAATTCGACCACGGCGCGTCGATTGAGCCTATTTGCAGCGCTCTCCGACGTCTGTGTGACGAGCTACAGCCTGCCAAACTTTGGGAAAGCTGCAATTGGTTGTGTTGCTCGATAAGAGGGGCTTGGCGCTACCGCTCCGCTAACGCTCCGCTCGCGCAAGCCCAATATATAACTGTATATCTGGTACCATCGGCAAGCCTAAGGTAAAGCTCTTTTCTCCGAAAAATTCCCCTCTTTTCTCCCAGAGTGTAAAAAATTCTTGATACTCCTGGTAGGGGACAAGCCCCTACTTCTGGTAGGCATGCACCCGACCAACTAGATTGATTCAAAAAAGTGCTATTTTTGGAAAAGTCTGGGAACGTTCTGGCCTTGCTATTTGACAGCTTACAGAATAAAGAACAAATATCCTTTTGGACCTTTACGTTTTTCTTTGATTTCCAAATGTAAAATTTCTGGTCTCCGTTTGAGTGAAATAAAAAATGGGAGCAATTAAATAGGAATTCCAGATACAGACATAGAATGGGCTAACTAATTTGCAGGAAGTATTCCGATCCGACGGTGTCTGGCCGGTTGGCGAGGGATATCGTTCCATCGTCCGCACAAACTCATCCAGCCCAACTTCACCTGTCCTGTCGATGGATTGTTCTCCTTCCTTTCGCTCTACCTCCTTCACCTACAGCTCCTCTGTTTAATTCAGCCACTACGCCTGCTTTGTGGAGTTCCTCCTCATCGAGTACTGCGGGGACAAAGCCAGTTGTCTTACTCCTATGTTTGCTTCACTCTTCTCTCCTTAGCCCCTTGGCTGACACCTAATACCCCCACCATGAGATCCCCCCAAGCAAACCCCCCTAAAGAAAGTCCCCCCATCAAAATCCACCTTCATCAAAGTCCCCCCCCCAAGTTGTATAGTAGCTTACATATACACACACCCTGCTCTAACTCGTTCTATACTGTATCGAAGTTAGCGCAGGGTGTGTGGGGATAAGTAAGTCACTATAGTAGGTCAAATCTTGGGGGGAACTTTCATGAGGGTCGGGTACCCTTCCATGGGGGGAGGGGGAAACTTTGATTAGGGAGGGTGGAACTAGGCGTCAGGCGGCCCCTTGCCATTCTGCTAAAAAAAGACCATACCAGGGTATTCCTCGGTGACCTTTCAGCTTCACGAACATAAGCCAGCCGGCTGGTTTTGACGTCGCATGGAATCTCACAAGACCCTGGCTGGACTGGCCCCGGCGTGCGAAACGCGCAACCAACGTTCTCCCTCACTTCCCCTCCCATCTTCCTGCCTAGTCCATCCCTCACTACTTGTCAGCGGGTCCAGCGACAAGGCGGGTCCGTGAACCTCGCCAACCTGACGCAGTGGGATAAGGAACACAACGGTTAGTTCCTGCCTGCCCATGGCCTACTTTAACTGCTGCTGTTGCACAGAGTTCGACTGGGCACCGTTCCCGGTGATGCCGCGCAACAACCATTTGGATATCCTCGAGCATGGGCCTGTGTCATACGTCATGCACTTTGGCTGTGAAAGGATCTTCAGCCCCAAACGGTACAAGGACCACTGCGTGGACTACAGAAACCCGGTAGCTGCCCCGCCGATGCTTCCTTTCGTGAGAAGGTGAAATGGTGTGGATCCAGGCTGGGGAAAGAACGATGGAGCCAAAGAAGGCGGGCTGGAAATGCACCTGCAACCAGGACAACTGCAATCTTAGCGCTCGCCCCGCCCGCTTCTGCAAGGTGGCCAATGAGGATTGGGACTGTGCTCGGTTGGGGGCCACGATCCAGCTGAGTCCTTCTTCCCACGTCCTTTTCAGGCCTCCTGACGTCTCGAAATATTTACAATCTTTACCGCCTCGATTTCGCCACTTTTTCAAGTTCAATGTCTACGGATATATTCCTGTGCCGGATGATCGGCGGGCCAGTGAAATTAATGAAACTAACAGGTTAACGCTGACAAAAATATATCAGGTACCATTGGCAGGCCAAAGTTAGTCTCTTTTCTCCAGAATTTGCAATTGGCTCGAGTACAAAGTCAAGGAAATACAATTTATACTAGTGGAGTCTGCTGCTTGGACAGTTGTATTTTGTTTTTGGCGCGCAGTTCAGTTTCTCTTTCCATGCGCGCCCAAAAACAAAATACAGATGACGCAGCAGACTCCACTAGTATAAATTGTATTTCCTTGACTTTGTACTCGAGCCAATTGCAAATTCTGGAGAAAAGAGACTAACTTTGGCCTGCCAATGGTACCAGATATTTCTTCTACTTTTAATATAGTTTAAAATGAATAAATACAAGGTTCTAACTGTTGATTTTTAACTTCAATGTGATATTTTTTGATCAAAAAAGAATTAAAAAAGCATTTTTTTAAAAAATCGCAAGAAACGTTTTCAAAATGAAAAATACATTGCAATATTATAAAAAATTTCTGTGAATTTTTTGGCATTTTCTTAGGGTAAACGATTTTTTCGATGAAAGAGCTTTACTTTTAGCCTGCCGATGGCACCAGTTATTTTCTTAAAATATATGAAAAAAAATAAAATATACGCCTGTAACGGAATTGAACCTGCTAATTTCTTTCTAAAGTTCAATCGCCTTCGCCACTAGACCACTGTGGCACACAAACCCTAAACTAAGCTGAAGACTTATAAAAAAAGGCACAGGGAGCCAAGGAGCCGAGGAAGCGGGGTTGGTGGGGGCAGAAATGAATACCTACTATCGTCCATTGAATAGATGCGGAGAAGGAGAAGGAGGAGGAGGAGGAGGAGTTCGGACAAACGGTTTTTTGAATTTTTCTCAACAAAATAAATAGTTTTCGGCAAAAGTCAAAAGATAAACTATAGTTAATTCGATGGTGCTCTTTCCATTGCAAAAAGAATTATAAAAGGTACCATCGGCAAGCCGAAAGTAAGCTCTTTTCTCCCCCAAAAAAATCAGTTGGCCCGAGTCTGAAGCCAAGGAAATTTTCCTACTATACTTGTGGAATCTGCTTGTGTGGCATTTGCATTTTGTTTTCGCGCGCAGTTCAAAAACTCTTTTCATGCGCGCTCAAACAAAATACAGGTGTCACAGCAGATTCCACAAGTATAGTAGGAAAATTTCCTTGGCTTCAGACTCGGGCCAACTGATTTTTTTGGGGGAGAAAAGAGCTTACTTTCGGCTTGCCGATGGTACCTTTTATTTCCTCAACTTTAGTAATGCAAAAATAAGATAATGTCAAATCTATGTCTGTATTTTTATATTGTGTGTTATATGTTTAGTTAAAATTATATTAGATCAATAAATATTTACGTAAAAAGTAATTAATAAATAATTTAAATAATTTAAAAAGTTTTAAAAATGATAAAGAAAATTATTGAAATAAAAAAATAATTGAAATTCCTCTTACACGCAACGAGAGAAAAGACCCGAGACGAAACCCTACAAAACAAAATAAAACACCGAAAGAAACGAACCTCTTAATAAGCGCAATCGAACATACACGGCACTATATTAATGAGATATATATAATAAAGGTGGGGGGGGGGGGAATAAAAAATACCACATAGAGAGAAGAGAGAGAGAGAGGAAGAAGCAAACAACCCCGCAAACAAATGCAAAAAGAATCAGAGCGATTGGATTCTTTTGTGAGGAGCAGTAGCCTTATCAATTTCAAGATCTAGCATTAACCCTCAAAACATACACTTGGGTCGAAAAGAGGGCCTGGGCGCTGACGGTCGCTTTGCTCCCTCGCGCCAGGCCAATAGCGAATAAAGCTTTCTCTGACGAGCAGCAGCCTTATCAAAATTAAGATCTAGCAATAACCCCCAAAACGTACACCTGGGTCGAAAAGAGGGGCTGGGCGCTGACGGTTCGCTTAGCTTCCTCGCGCCAGCCCAATAACTGGTACCATCGGCAAGCCAAATGTGGGTCTCTTTTCTCCAAATTTTGTAATTGCCTCGAGCAAAAAGACAAGGAAATACATTTTATACTAGTGGAATCTGCTGCTTGGACAGTTGCATTTTGTTTTTGGCGCGCAGTTCAGTGTCTCTTTCCATGCACGCCCAAAAACAAAATGCAGATGACACAGCAGATTCCACTAGTATAAAATGTATTTCCTTGTCTTTTTGCTCGAGGCAATTGCAAATTTTGGAGAAAAAGCCCCACATTTGGCCTGCCGATGGTACCAGATATTTCTTCCCACTTTTAATATAGGATAAAATGTATAAATACAATTTTATGTTATTTTATAATTTATGAAAAAAAAATTAAAATATACTCATGAAAAAAATATAACAAAAAGTAAAGATTCGAAAATCAAAAATACAATTCAAATTTATTGGCAAACTAGCATATTTTGAGAAATGTTTCATGATTTATACTTGGGCAATCGATTTTGGGAGAAAAGAGCACTATAATGCTTGCAATCAATATAGCTTGGGCATCAAGGTGATGAAATTTATTGGATTCATATTATCATGAAACGAGCTACCAAAAACCAAAAATACCTACAGCATGTTTCTTTTGAGTTCAGGATCAAAGGGACTGAGCTTCAAAATGCAAAGGGTGCTGAATGGCACTCGATGAATGGCAATGCAGCAACGGTTGCAGAAAATTTTTATTATTTCAAACTATTTTGCTCAAATAATTGCATAAAAAAGCTAATTTACTTTATTTTACTAAAAAAGCTTAGTCCACACTGTGGTTTAACATTATGGTCAAGTTTTACTGCCAAATCAGCAAATTTTAGTCAACTTTTAATCTGCGCAAATATCATAACTGGTACCATCGGCAAGCCGAAATAAAGCTCTTTTCTCTTAAAAAAATCAAATGCCCCGAGTGTAAAGCCAAAGAAATTGCCCTACTACAAGTGAAATCTGCTTGTGGGGCATTTGCATTTTGATTTCGCGCGCAGTTCCAGGGCTCTTTTCAGGCGCGCTCAACCAAAATGCAGGTGACACAGCAGATTTCACTTGTAGTAGGGCAATTTCTTTGGCTTTACACTCGGGGCATTTGATTTTTTTAAGAGAAAAGAGCTTTATTTCGGCTTGCCGATGGTACCAGTTATTTCCTCAACTTTAAAAGCATGCAAAAAGTAATTGATGAGTCAGGATTCGAACTTGCATGATTGATCCAGCAGGTCAATCGCTTACACCACTACACCACAGGGTTATTCACTTAACGAGATAACTGTAAATCTAAGACAGTAAAGCCTAAGACTGGACGGGAAGGGGGGGCGTGGAATGAATACCTACACCCATACATGGAGGAGATGCGAAGGGAAGGGGAGGGAAGGGAAGGGAAGGGGAGGGAAGGGAAGGGGAGGGAAGGGAAGGGGAGGGAAGGGAAGGAGTTCGTGCGGCACTTTTGATTGCAAATTTTCTCTATCAAATCTTGATTTATATGTAGTTTTTCGCGAGTGCCCCCCACAATTCGATGTTGCTCTTTCCATTGCACCCAAAATCATTTCAATCGGAGCTGGCTGGGCTGAGAAAAACGCTTATCAGTTTTAAGATCTGGCAATAACTCTCAAAACATACACTTGGGTCGAAAAGAGGGGCTGGGCGCTGACGGTCGCGTTGCTCCCTCGCGCCAGCCCAATTGCCATCTTTTAATCCCACGCAATTAGATGGGGCTGACTCTATAACAGCGTGGTTCAGTGGCTAATTTGCTTGATTCACGTATTTTTACACTTCTTTTCAAGATTCACAGACAGTTTATTGTCGAAACACTGTCGATTCCTTAGATCAAGATAAAGCTAGAGTTTCTTGGAAGGCAGGCAGGCTCATGTAGCTGCTTTGCCATTCATCGAGTGCCATTCAGCGCCCTTTGCATTTTGAAGCTCAGACATTGACGATGAGCAGCTTGATCACCGTGGCTTGGTGGAAGCCCATGAAGACCAGATAGAAGCAAATGGGCACCAAAACCAAAATCTACATCCCAAATTACTTATTGCTGCTATTTCTGAAACCAAATCCCTTTAGAATGCTTCAAGACGAAGTTGGTACTTGGTGATGAGCTGATTGTTCATCACAGTCTAGTGGAAGCCTACGAAGGCCCGATTGAAGCAAACGGACGCCAGCATCCTAGGGCGCGACAGCGCCCTAGTTATGAATGGGTGATCGAGTTTTTTGGACTTGCGTGTCCCGAGTTTGAGCTCCTTGGGTATTGGTTGAAACCTAGGACATATATATATCAATCGAAAGCTCTAGTTGAGATCTCGATGGGAAAAATCGTGAAATTTTGATTTTGGCCCTGGTATTTTAGAAATTTTGAAAAAACCTGCAAAAAATGGCATAAAAAATGACATCTCCGAATTTGAAACATTCCCATTTTAGAACAAAAGCGAAATTTGGAAATCTAAGAATTACGTGTTTTGGCAAATTGTTTAAGCTTTCTAATGGTGCTATTTTTGTCATAGGTTACATGGTGAAATTTCCCAATCAATTCACGTTTTTGAGAGCGATTTTGTTCGATTTTGTGCTCTACCCATTTTCTAATGTTTCATTTTTGTGAAACTGCGCAGTTTTACATATTCCGTTTGTTTAGTGCTCCTCAGTTTTTAAATTGATGCTCAGGTCATTATTGGTACGGTACTATTGGTCAGCCAAATCGTAAGGTGCCTCAATGTAAATCACCATTTTCATGAAGCCTTGTTCATGTGGCGAACTCCTAGCCTTGTTCATGTGGGAAATTAAAAAATGTCTTCCACATGAACAAGATATAGACAAGAATAAAATGCTACAGCATGAAAAGCTTATGAATTTTCGATCATCAAAAAGAAATAGACAAGGATTAACACACAATCGTGATTTATTTTGAATTGAATCGAACATAAATTTTAACATGTTCATTTCATTGGGTTTGTCCATCTAAAAACTCCACTGGTCATTCATAAGCAGGCGGCAATTTTGGCACAAAAAGCACAAAAACTTTAGAAAAGGTAATAAAAAAGAAAATAACAGGAAATAAATTAAAAATTCAATGAAATGGCATAAAATATAATAGAAAAAATTTGTTGATTTTTTTAGAATAAACTTAAATTTTAGAAAATTATCAATATCAAAATCAAATTGAAACTAGCAAAGTAAAATTAAGTTTGTAGGCATTTGCAATATTATCATTCTTTATTGCGAATCATGCTTCAATTGGGGCATTCATTTAATCTTTTTGAGGCCTAAAAATACTTAAGTTCAAAATTAATCTAAAAAATTTATTTAAAAATTGAACTTTAAATATTGTTCAAAAATTAAGCAAAAATCGATGATAAACAAGAAATATAATACACTGCTGAGAAAGGGTTTCTGCCATAAATTGCCGCCTGCTTATGAATGACCAGTGGAGTTTTTAGATGGACAAACCCAATGAAATGAACATGTTAAAATTTATGTTCGATTCAATTCAAAATAAATCACGATTGTGTGTTAATCCTTGTATATTTCTTTTTGATGATCGAAAATTCATAAGCTTTTCATGCTGTAGCATTTTATTCTTGTTGTAATATACGTCCAAAATTTCCTAATTGGAGCCGTTTTTATGCCAAATAACCTGTTTAGAACCTCAAAAAAATGCTGAAATGATAAAAATTGAAAAAACAAGGTAATATCGGCTATTGCCAATAGATGCGCGGCCGTCTTGACACATAACAGTGTTTGCTTCAGTTTGTTTGAATGAATGAATGTTTACTTTGGATGAACGGGGAATGAGTTGTGTGACAAAATAAAGGAAGGAATGCTTTCTTTATACCGCGAGACACATGCTCAGGAATTTTGTCCCAGGACGAAATTCATCCTTTAGGCTAGTGCATGTGGAGGTTGAGCATGCTTGACCATTGCATTGTTTCAGTTTATCACGGCAACTAGAACTCAATTGGATTACTTTAAATTACTATTACAAGTTAATTCACATTTTCGAAAAATTTTCGAATTTCAAGGGTCTAATTTTTGAGGTTTTTTGACCATAAATCCAGAACAAGTCAAAATTTCGCCGATCCCAAGAAAACGCCCCGAGCCACCACCCAGACTGACTTTCGTGCAAAATTTCAGCCCATTTGGTTGAAAAACCGAGGAGCACGGGCTCTGGAACCACACATATATATATGCGGACAGACGGACGAAAAATGGGGTAACTGTATAAGCGGTCCTTGGCCGCCCGCCGCTCCGTGCAGGGCGCCAGAGCTCCTCCGGCCTCCGGGCACGGGCGCTACGGCCCCTACGCTTCGCCTAGCATGCTTCGCATGCTAGGCTACGCTCCGGGGCCTCCGCGCCCATGCCCTACGGTCTTCGGAGCTCTGACTGCCCTGCCCTCCGCGGAAGGCGGCCTGCGGCCGCGCAAAAATCTGGAAAAACTGGGTTTTTACTCAACAAGTTCACGTTTCGCCCTAAAAACTGCAGAAATTGTAAAAAAGTGGCTTGACACTTTTTAGCCCTGATTTACCCTAGAAACGTTGCGATCTACACTTCAGAGGTTGCCAAAGTGCCTGCAACGATTTCGGACAGACGGATGGTGTGCATACGGACAGCGGACATCTTTTTATGAAATGTTTTTAGAATAACTCTCGACAGAAGGCACCTAAAATGATCATGCCCTCCGCTCGCACCAGCCCAATATGACTGAATTAATTAATGAATTAATTGAGGCAAAGATATATCTTGCATGATATTTATTATAGAACCCCCCCCCCCAATTTGACCATGGAGTGGCGATTAAGCCTATTTCCAGCGCTATTCAACGTCTGCGTGACGAGCTACAGCCTGCCAAACTTTGGGAAGGATTTAGTTGTGTTGCTCAATAAGAGGGGCTGAGCACTACCGCTCCGCTAGCCCTCCGCTCGCACCAGCCCAATATGAATGAATTAATTAATGAATTAATTGAGGCAAAGATATATCTTGCATGATATATGGAAGACGGGCTACCTCAAATACTTGTACGTTAACGATACGGAGTACCTTGTCCAATGGGGTCCTTACGTGGCTTGCTGTGAACGACGAGTTTCCGGTTTGCTCTTTTTTGTCTTGCATTGTCAAACATTCCTGAACTTTTGAATTTCCTGTGTTTGAGTGTTACGAGAGTTTTCTAGAAGATTGAATGCTGTTGTTTTCAGTGTTTTTTTTGCCACACAGGGCCAAAGGCCATTGTGAGTGCTCATATCCATCTTAAAATACTTTCCCCCAACTTACGCGTAGAATTAAAGGCAGTGTGGGCGCCACAGAAAGGCCCCACGTAGAAAACTTCAGTTGAAATACGATCACGGCAATATTTAAAAAATTAAAAAAGAATGAAAATCAAAATGATCTTCCCATCAAGACAGTTCGAATAATGGTTGAATACTCGAAATTTGCCTAGAAGAAAAAAATCAATTACCATTTAAGAATAGTCCGATTTTGATGTTTCAAAATTTAGCAGAAAAATAAGTTTTAGTTTTGATCAACGCACACTGCCCAGAGTCAGTGCCCACTGTTTTTAATTTAAAATAACAATTGTGAACAAATAAATTTAAGGATAAAAGGATTCATAAAAGTTTAGCCGCAGTCAACTGTGAACCATTATGTAAAACTATTATGAACTATTTGACAGGCCATAAAGTCGTAACTGGATGTGCATACGATGAGCGCTGCTTCTTTGACTCCTACTACAAACCCCTTAAGGTAACGAATGCCATGGTGCCAAAGGGATCGGAGGCCAGAGGCGTGGAAGCCTACGAGTATCACCTTCTCTGCAAACAGCCCTTTTGCAACAGAGTTACACCTGCCCTGGCATAGCCTCCCCAAACATGCAATATAGCCTTCCATCCAGTTTCCAGACAACTCCGACATTCACTGCTACCGCAGCAACGGGAACCCTTTGCCTTCACAATACCAACAAGTTCACTGCCCCGATTTGAGGTCACCTTTCCATTCTATTCTGAAGAGTTGGAGTGAAAAAAGGTGTCGTATTCCGCTCTCCGCTGCTAGAGCAGAGAGCCGTGTCCTGAGCCAGAGTGATGATCTGCAGCGCTTTGGAATACATGAGCTGTTGCGTGAAGCTGACGGTAAGGACGAGGCTGATGCTGGGTGGGCCCCCACGGCCGACAGACAGAAGCCTGGCGGCCAATATCAGCGAGCAGGCCCAAAAGGATAACTACCGCGACTGCTGGATCTCCTCACGCCTGGGCGTTTGCGGCGACATCATCCTCCAGTTGGCTTTGCAAAGCTCCAGCCAGGGCCACTTCCAGCCAAAGAAGCAACGAAAGAGGAGCTGTCCTGACGATTGCAGAGACATGAAGCAGCTGAGCCAGCTGAAGCAATGGGATGACAGTGTGCTTCTGCGCCACCAGCTGGTGCCTAAACCGGATTTCTGCGTCTCCTTCACCAACGCCGATGGGACGCCTGTCCTAAGTGGGAGTGCGATTCCACAGCCGCCCATATTTCTGGAAAACTATTCGGGTTGAGCAACATTGCAACATTGCCTAAACGCAGCTGCAGATAAGGATTGATGTTGAAGAGGATTGCGAAGAAGAATGCGTGGAATGGCGAAAGTGGGAGTGCTACTGCCGTTCCAAGCCCTACTGCAACGCTTAGCAGAAGTTTCACGCCACAATCGTCGCTTCAATTTGATACCAATAAGTCCATAGTTTCGTTAAGCTTAGAGTAAACAAATTGTGCTAAAACCTGGTATACCAAAGTTTCGCATTTGGAGTTGACCGGCAAAACCGTTCAAACTTATCATGATCCACATGACGATCAATATCAGGTTTTACCAGGTGATATATCTTTAAAAAAGGTGTATTTTCGGAGAACCGATCAAAAGATTGGGTGCAATCACCCCTGTTCCTTTAGTGCAACGCGTCTTTGAATTTTAAAACACAATGGTTATGCTTGAGGCTTTTTTGGAGCACTGACAGCCGTCACACCGGAAACTTGCCTTGCAAATATATTGGATGGATAAATGGAATTTAAAATCTCAAATGTGTTGGCAGATCACAAAATATCAAATGCACCCTGTCTATCAGTGGCTATAGGACACTTCAGTTGCTTGTTACATGGCGTCGGGGAGAATAGTATGATCAATATACAACAGTCAGGCGGGGTCAAAGAGGAAGAAGGAAAGGTGGAGAGCCAATCGAAAGGGAAGCCAGCTGGAGGTTCATCTCCATGAAGCAGAGTGGCTTGTGCAAATCCTCCGTTCGTAGTCCATCCAGTAGCCATGGTCCCACTCGAAAGCTCACATCATCCAGCTCATCACTTTCAAGTCATCACTCATCAGTCAACAATAAGCAAGAAGAGCTTTGATTCAAACAAAAGCTTCTTGGACGCGTCCATTGGAAGAGGAAAACATAGGCGTGGTTTCCAAACGCCTCTTGCATTGCTGGCGCAGAGGACAAGCCTGGAAGAACTAGTCGGAAACCTGGGGGCGGCAATCATTTCCATTTCACCAATAAGACATATTGGAAGACAGGAAACCGACCCGTCTTCAAAGCAGACGAATGCGATGAACTGTGATCCGGCGCCCACAAAATACTTGACCAACCAATCTACCGGCATCTCCAGCTCCTGCCTTTGCGTTGAGATCTCCGACACTGCTGAAAACTCGCGGTTCATAGCGCCAACCAATGGCAAGCAATGTCCTCTATTTCTATGCCTTGGTCGAGGTGAAGTTGCTGGAGGCTATTTTGTGCCGGCGTCCAGAGTGTCCCGATGCAGTTTCGACCAGGCCTTTGGGTAAGTAGTGTCTCCTTTCTCCGGCGAGCAAAGGATGCAAAGACTGACCTGGAGTGGAGGCGAAGGACGGAGGAGTCTCCTGACAGCTGTAGCGCGATTGGTGGAGCAGCATCCCTTTCATGCACAGGGCAGAGTCTGAAAACCTTTCTGCAGTAATTTTGCGGAAGCCTTGGTTGAATGGAAGACATACGTCAGCCGGTGGGCTGTGAATACTGCCAGGTAGAGGCAGTCCTGAAGGAAGAGGAAGTGGATGCTTGGGGTTTGAGTTTCAGGTCTCGAGGGCTCACACAGTTGTTTCAGCAGTGTACCGTTTTTGCCTAAGTACAAAGAAGGGTTTCTAAGCAATTAGTTTGTTCGAAGTTGAACTAAAATTGCCCAAAAAATTTATTAATCATCAGAGAATCGTAACTTAAAAGGGACAGAAATGAGGATGAAAAGTGTGCCCAACGTACCGAACAAAGTGACGAGCCAGCACTCGCTCGAATCGTCGTATAACCCTGCAAAAGATTCAATTGCCATTAGTACCTGGTAATCATAGATGTATGAGGGGGGGGGGGAGGCGGTGGTGCGCACTACAAGTTTGCCTGATAATGACTAGGAGCTACCTGATACAAAGCGAAGGAAGGCACAATAGTCGACTCCTTTGAAGGTCCCCGTAGCTACTGAGTCAATGCTGTCTGTGGTTTGAAAGCCATTCAGCCGGACGACTGGCTGAACGTCCTGCCGAACCATGTGCCATTTGACGGTCAACCTCGTCGGCGAGCAATTCTGCTGCAAAATGAGCACACATTTGCAGCTTTTCGTCCTGAAAGTAGGGACTTACAAAGAGAAAGTCTTCCTGGAAGACGTGAATAGCGCTGTCCCCAACTCCGCGGACTACCAGCAAACGGCTTCGAATGCCCTGCTGGAAGGTGGCACCGGGAAGGCTCACCAGCTGCGTCTTCACAGACAGCGCCTTGCCCAGCCGCTTGGATCGAGCCTCAGCATTCACACTGCCTTTCTAACCACCCAAACATCCTTCAGTTCCTTTTCGAATGGTTGAAAGTAACAGTGCGCGCAAAATTAGGCTGGATCAAGAACAAATGGCCCAGACAGTCTGATCAAGCTTAGCGAAAGACCAACCGAGCTGGCGTATTCTGGGTCTGCAACAGCCTCAGTGTAATGGGCGTAGCTGGCGAGAAAGCTGCGCTTTTCCAGCTCCTCTACGAGTGCAAAGCCGTGGCCCGTGTCCAAACTGGAGGCCCAAGCAAGCTCAGGACCTAAACAGTCAGTCTGAACCACCTTCTTCGCCCCTGTACTTTTTCTCCCCTAACCCAAGGCGTGGCCAGTGGCAGAGTAGCGTCTGAGATGAGCAATGGAGGATTCGAAGGCGGAACAGCGGGATGAGTCTGCAGCATGGTTTATGGAAATTGGTTGGAACAGGATGATCAATTACATTTGGGCACTGATAGGCCGAGAGAGCGTGCTTCTTCCACGAGCCAGCGCCAGCTTTCCAACACCAATTTCTGAAGGCCTTTGCTGGCCAGTTGTAGGGCCACCAGTTCCCGCAGCCCTGCAAAGCAAACTCTTCTGCAGAGTAAACATGCCAATTTATCAGCAGCTATACTTTCCAAAATCAAGTTTTTGCGGGGTTAAATCAAAATTGATTTAAAAAAAATCATCATAGTCACGAATGAGAAGAATGGTAAAAGTTTCCCTTACCAAGATAGCTGAAGAGACATTGCGGAATGCTGGAAATTTCTCCAGAGAAAAATGGGGAGAGTAGGCGTTCAAGACTCAGTGAAGGCGCAGTCGAAATATTTTTCTCTGGCGAAAGAAGGCCGGGCATGATTCTAGGCCAACACTCTTGCATAAAATGCGCTGGTGAGAAGCGCAATTTAGGCAGGGCAGAGCCGGTCCCTGATCTGCCAGGATTTGCATGACCCTGACCTTGGATTCTGCTCACTGCTGAAACAGCGGCCTTGTTATTTGATCTTCAGAATAGGGCGTGGGTTGTTTTCCCGCCAAAAAGCACTGCAAAATAAGATTTCTTAAATATTTTACGAGTTTACACGATTACAAGAAAAAAATATGGAGGGGCAAAAAACAAAGGACTGGGCAGAACTGAAAACTAATGATTAATCATCCGTAACGGGGTTAAACATTTAGCTGGTTTCTTCTACACAGTGAAAAGGTTTCTAATTATTCAGCAATCATGTTCATTGCTATTGTTCATTGCTCGTTTCTGGTATTAGGTATTTCTGTGATTGAGATGGTACATTTACTAAAAACAATATTGACAGCGGGCACATTTCACACCCACTCGCACTCGCATGGCGGAACTCCTAAAACACAACTGGCATCGAATAAGCAGCGCGAGATAACGTGCCACCATGGAGACTATATTGACATACTATATTGGTATACCAATGCTCGAAATGTAGAGTTGCTAATGCCACTAATTTTTAGCTCAGTTTTTTACAAATGTAAACTCACAGGAGGAGGGAATGATGGCTAGCCAGGCGACAGGCCTCCTGATCCTGCTGGACAGATTGCCGCATCTGGAGAAGCGAGTCCTGGACCAGCTGTGTCTCGGTGACTGTGCCAAAGTGCAGCAGACCTGCCGCAGCCTTGAGCCGCCGTCCACCGTCGTGTCCGACCTTCCCTGCTCCAGCTCCACACCAGTGTTTCTGATTTCGGGAATCCTTAGAAAATAAATAAGAATGAAAATATGGAATGTCCAAAATTACGGAATAAATAAGAATGAAAATAAACGCTCCTCAAAATTAGAGTTGAAAATGAGAATAAATATATATTTTATAACGTTAAAAAATATGGCTTAAAAATATAGCATAAAATAAGAATAAAATATGTGATTTTTATGAAATAGAAATAAGGTGTATTTTATTATTTCATATTCCCTATGCCGTATTCTTATTTTTTAAGAGGCGTTTTGCGAGAAGAGCATGAAGGGCCAAAGGGCCGAGACCCATGGATTTTTGACCCCTCTTTTTTATGATAGGAATCAAAAGTACAATATGTGGGAAGTAAAATTCATAAATATACTTGGTGTCAAAACTCAATATCCATGGCAGGACAGCTCTGACAAGTTGGAGGTCGGAAAATTTGAGTTTTCGGCGATTTTTTTCATAAAACTCAAATATCAGACCCATTTATATGCTAAAAGTACCCATGTTGGGTATCGATCGATTCGTTTACATTAGCTGTACACAGCTATGGCAATAGTTTTTAAAGTTTTGAACAAAAAATTTCATTTTCTATCGAAAAACCAAATATATGGCATAAAATGAAATTTTGAAGATTCACGAAAACATAAATTTTTCTCAAAATTTTTGGTTTAAAATCTGGTTTTTGACATCGCCATCGAATTTCTCGCAAAATTTTGGTTCAGAAAAAGTGTTCAAACTTGCCAATAAGGGGTGAGCCAAAAGAGATATAGACCCAAACATGACGAGAACCAGAAATATGTCCTATGTTATAGCATAGGGAAATTTTGCTGATGTAAAATTTTGATGCTAAAAAACCTCCCGCTCTTCAGGAACACAGTACTGCTCAATTTCCTTTTGTGAGCTTATCAATGTAAGCCTTAGGCAGGTATTTGGCAAAAAAAATGCTGAGTTTTAGTTTATATACATGACAAATTGTCCAAAGTGTACGGACAGGTCAAGAATTCGCCCTATGCTATAACATGGGGCAAAGTTGACTAAAAAATTTTTTGTATTGAATTTTAATTCCAATGTCCTAAATCGATGCTCTGGTCTCAAATACACCTAAAAATATCAATTTTATGCCTAATTTCAACATATTTTGAGATTAAGTGCTTCAATGTTTTTGGTTCAAATTGGTCCCAAATGAGGAAAACTACCAAGAGATCAGATTTCAAAATATGATGAAATTAGGCATAAAATTGATATTTTTAGGTGTATTTGAGACCAGAGCATCGATATAGGACATTGGAATTAAAATTCCATACAAAAAAATTTTTGGTCAACTTTGCCCCAGGTTATAGCATAGGGCGAATTCTTGACCTGTCCGTACACTTTGGACAATTTGTCATGTATATAAACTAAAACTCAGCATTTTTTTTTGCCAAATACCTGCCTAAGGCTTACATTGATAAGCTCACAAAAGGAAATTGAGCAATACTGTGTTCCTGAAGAGCGGGAGGTTTTTTAGCATCAAAATTTTACATCAGCAAAATTTCCCTATGCTATAACATAGGACATATTTCTGGTTCTCGTCATGTTTGGGTCTATATCTCTTTTGGCTCACCCCTTATTGGCAAGTTTGAACACTTTTTCTGAACCAAAATTTTGCGAGAAATTCGATGGCGAAGTCAAAAACCAGATTTTAAACCAAAAATTTTGAGAAAAATTTATGTTTTCGTGAATCTTCAAAATTTTATTTTATGCCATATATTTGGTTTTTCGATAGAAAATGAAATTTTTTGTTAAAAACTTTAAAAACTATTGCCATAGCTGTGTACAGCTAATGTAAACGAATAGATTGATACGAAACATGGGTACTTTTAGCATATAAATGGGTCTGAAATTTGAGTTTTATGAAAAAAATCGCCGAAAACTCAAATTTTCCGACCTCCAACTTGTCAGAGCTGTCCTGCCATGGATATTGAGTTTTGACACCAAGTATATTTGTGAATTTTACTTCCCACATATTGTACTTTTGATTCCTATCATAAAAAAGGGGGGTCAAAAACCCATGGGTCTCCCATTCGTGCTTCTCTCAAAAACCGTGTCTTAATGTTATTTTCAATTTTATAAGCCTTAAAAAATAAGTGGTATTTGTTGAGTCAGATTACGGTTGTGAAAAACATTTGCAAAATTGGCTTTCTCCACCTGCGATTGGCCTTCTACACTGCTCCCATTCAAATTTCGGCTAAGATTCAAAAACGCAAATTCCACAGTCCTCCACCAGCCTGCTCCCAGCAATTGGCCATGTGTTCTCACAGATAAGCTTCTGTTCTCACCATAACAAGATTATCCTCAAAATTCCCTTTCGAATGGCGTTTGAATCATGCAAAAAGCTTTACTAGAACTCGAGTTATGACTTTTTGTTGATTCGGGTCGACATAATGTGACATAATAAGACGGAGAAAGTGGAGGAGGAGAAGGAGGAGACAGCCTCCATTCCCAGCTACAACGGTTAACAGAGGCTCTTGCCAGAATGGCATGCCCGCCCTTGATAAATGCTCCCCAGGGATAGCGAAACGTGATCATAGTGCTCTAGCACCCTCTTCATTTATCTGCTGGAGGCTTAGCCCAGCCCAGCATTCCCCCATTACTATGTTTGCCGCCCTATGTTCAGAGAGGGTTAAAAATACGGCATATGAGGGGCTGAAAGTGCCGAGCCGAGCAGCCAAGAGGGAAGTCCACGCAAGGCTTCCCGCTCCGGTATTGCCTCGATGAGCCCCAGGAGAGGATGAGCAATGAACTGGGCTGTCCAGGCAGCACTTTCCTGGCCACCAGTCTGGAGGCCTCTGCCTCCGGTTGTCTGCCGTACAACTCAGACGCCCTGGAGATTGCTGAGGAGGAGATTCCCGAGGATATCCTCCAAGAGGAGAATCTCGCCCCTATGGAAGCTGGCCAACAAGCTAGCATGTCTGGTCAGCCGACATTCCCTTGTATGCATTTCTCAGCTGATCATATAGATTGGTTGTGATAGTGGTGGAGAGCCATCTGCACCTACCCGAGCGCAACGAGCCCTGTCTCAGCAGCTTGGACAGCCAGACAGTCTGCGGCTTTCCCCCGGTCTCCTGCCAACTCAATTTGCCTGCTCCAATTAGGCCTCATTTGCTCCAGAAAAAGGCGACCGAAGAAAAGGACGAATTCTGGGACGCCGAGCCTGCTGCAAGCTCCGCCCTCCCCACTGACTGCAACTCTGCCGTGCTCAGCGCCAGTCCCAGTCGTCAGGCTATCATCGTCGGCAAAGTCTCCCCAGCACCTCCTTCATCTTCTCCTCCTACCAAATCCTCATTTCCACGCGTTTTTGAATCTAAGCCGAAATTTGAATGGGAGCAGTGGAGAATGCTAATTGCTGGTTGAGAAGGCAAATTTCATGTGGAGAAGGCTAGTGAAGTACTGTGACTGTTGCGTTTTTGAATCTAAGACGAAATTTGAATGGGAGCAGTGGAGAATGCTAATTGCTGGTTGAGAAGGCAAATTTCATGTGGAGAAGGCTAGTGAAGGACTGTGACTGTTGCGTTTTTGAATCTTAGCCAAAATTTGAGCTTGAGTTATGGAGAATGATTGATGTCCTCACCCCATCTAAATTCTCCACAAAATTCCCTTTCGAATGGCGTTTAAATCATGCAAAAAGCTTTACTAGAACTCGAGTTATGACCTTTTGACTATTCCTGTAGACCTGGGTCAATTTTGATTCGACCCGACATTATGTCGGGACGACATTATGTCGACCCGACATTATGTCGACCCGACATAATGTCGACCCGACATAATGTCGACCCGACATTAATTCGGCCCCACATAATGTCGGGGCGGATCAAAATTGTCCCAGGCCTGCAGGAATCAACAAAAGGTCATAACTCGAGTTCTAGTAAAGCTTTTTGCATGATTCAAACGCCATTCGAAAGGGAATTTTGTGGAGAATTCAGAGGAGCTGTGGACAGAATGCCCAGTGCAGTTGGATAAGGTTTACCCGTTAGGACAGATGGCCAATTGGTGGTGGAGAAGGCTGCTGGAGTACTGTGGCAGTTGCGTTACAAATGCGGATCGCAGTTTGGCACTGGGCACCGGTGTAGCCATTGGAACAGGTGCAGCTAGGCAGCGGTTGGTCCAGCCCGGGAGGACTGCAGGTGCCTCCGTTCAAGCAGTAGTAGTTGCAAACGGTGGCTGGGTCGAAATCTGTCATCAATTTAAAACATAAGGGGACACAAAAAATGAAGTAATGATGCAATACCGGTATTAAAAGCAAGGCGGAAGCCAGTGCCAGTGACATTGTCCCGATTACTGCGGAATTGAATGCTGAGTCTGGCGCCGCTGGAACTGAAGGCACGCGAAGGCAGATGATGCCCACAGAAGCTGCACAATTTGAGGCATGAAAGAATGAGAGGGGAATGAAATATAGAAAGGAAAACGCTTGGCTATTGCCAGCAAGAAGGTCGCTGATGATGAGGGTGTCGTTGATGCAGTTCTCGCTGCCATCAGTGACGTTCAGACTGAGAAGCTGGACGTGAATCTCACTCCCAGCAGCCTCCTGCAATCAAGCTTTTGACAGGGAAGTTACAGAAATATTGATTTAATTTGTTTAATTTCTCGAATAAACACCAATTCTAGGTGGCATCAAAAGGAAGATTAAAGCAAAGAGCCATGCCTGAATGTTCCAGGTGCAGTTGGCACTGGGCGGGTAGTTGGCGGGGTAGAGTGGGGATTGAATGGTGCCCGCCAGGATGCCATTTATTGACCCGCCGCAAACCACTGCCAAGCAAACCCCTATTCTTGCCAAAGCAGGAGATTGAGGAGGAGCTCAAGCAGGGACCAGTCTCGCAGAATGCACCGGTGAACTGGGGCGGGCAGAGGCAGTGCGGGGCTCCGTTCAGATGGCTGCAGGTCCCGCCGTGGCGGCAGAATCCGCTCACGCACACTTCGTCTCAAAATGGAGGGGCTCGAGGGGTCTAGTGGATTTAAGAGAGAAGGAGTAGCAACCAATTTGGCAGCGACTCCCTGAGTAGCCTGGTGGACAGGTGCAGGTGAGCTCTGCTCCCGTAGAGGAGCAGTTGCCGCCGTTTTGGCAATAGCCGATACTGCATGCCGCGCTGCCTTCAAAAGAAGTAGCGATAGATTGGGGGGCCGTGAGTGCATGAGGATGTGGAAGGGAGGCCAACCGGGCAGGAGCTCCAGAAAGAAGCCAGCCTTGGTCACACTGGCGTCCGAATGCAGCTGCAGCAGACTTGGCGTGGCCAGGTTGATGATGGGCGGCATTGTGCAGTACCTTAGAAACGCAGGAAATTGCAGGGGGAACTAATGTCACAGCGTCAAATGGCAGAAAATATAAAATGTCGCTTGGCCCAACCTGCCGATGCTGGTGCCGTTGAAGAGCTGGACGGTGATGTAATCGTATTTGCAGCTAGGGGAGCGTTCCAGCTCGAAGAAAGGGAATGTGAGGTGATAGGGCTGGGTGAGGTTGAGCGTGTAGGTGGCCACGACACTCCTTGGATAGGAGGAGGGCCAGAGCGGTGAGGTGAGGTTGGCGGGCAGGGCATTCACCGTCACTGGCACTGCATCTGAAACCTCTGCTACCATCCAAGAGGGGATACAGGAAAGCATGAAGTCTAGCCAGCGCATTGAGCCCCAGTGAGCCCGGGTGGACAGATGCAGACGCCACCATTCCTATGTGCACAGGTTGCTCCGTTGCGACAGCCGGGACTGCTGGAGCTCACGTCACACCAGGCGTCTGCAGCTCCTTTCCTTTCAGAGGGGCTGATGGACATAGATGGAGAGCAAAAGATGCGTAAAATATAAATCAAATAATTTCCGATTCTCTAACCTAATGAGCAGAAGGGCCCAGTCCAGCCGGGGGCGCCGTACTGTGGCAGTTGCGTTTTTGCATCTTAGCCGAAATTTGAATTTGAGATGTGGAGAATGCTAATTGCTGGTAGAGAAGCCAAATTTCAGGTGGACAAGGCTGGTGGAGTACTGTGGCAGTTGCGTTTTTGAATCTTAGCCGAAATTTGATGGGGAGCAGAGTAGAAGGCCAGTTTCAGGTGGAGAAGGCTGATTGATGAGGACAGAAGACCATGTGCAGGTGCTGGGGGGTAAGGACAGAAGGCTGACTGCAGGTGGCGAAGGCTCATCGATGAGAACAAATGGCTAATTGCTGGTGGAGAAGGCTGGTGGAGTACTGTGGCAGTTGCGTTTTTGACCGCGGAGCGGCCCGAAGGGCCGCTCCGCGGTCTATAGAGGTTACTAAACTTTTGTCCTCATATATATATATATATGTTTCTGGAAATGCTGTACACGGGCGAATTCTCAACGGATTTGGACAAACTTTTTTTTTTCTGAAAGGTAATAATGTTTTAGGAAGATATCGCCGGTAGGAAGCGGTCCCCGAGCATTTGAAACATTACTTTTGTGGGTAGGAAGGCTTGAAAATTGCAATATACAGTTTTTGCGCTGTAGCACCTGAAATCTTGAGAATTGCACAGAAGACTTGAGTTTTTTTGTTCACAAGTCGTATATAGCGGTTCCAAATCTGTGCTTACTTTTGAAAATGGTTGAGAAACCACAGGCTTACCCTCTTGAGTGACAAACTTTCACGCATGGCAACATCATCAATAATCAGTAACAGCTGAACGGCTAAGAATTGAATCGAAGACTTGAGTTTTTTTGTTCACAAGTCGTATATAGCGGTTCCAAATCTGTGCTTACTTTTGAAAATGGTTGAGAAACCACAGACTTACCCTTTTGAGCCACAAACTTTCATGCACGGCAATAGAATCAATAATCAGTAACAGCTGAACGGCTGAGAATTGAACAGAAGATTTGAGTTTTTTTGTTCACAAGTCGTATATAGCGGTTCCAAATATGTGCTTACTTTTGAAAATGGTTGACAAACCACAGACTTGCCTTTTGGAGTGACAAAATTCCATGCATTCATATATTAAGCTGGAAGGTGGTGTGCTCCGCGGTCACCTATTGCGCTTTGCGCCATATACTTGTTGAATCTATCCTCTTGCTATCCGAATTCTCCACAAAATTCCCTTTCAAATGGCGTTTGAATCATGCAAAAAGCTTTACTAGAACTCGAGTTATGACCTTTTGACTATTCCTGTAGACCTAGGTCAATTTTGATCCGACCGGACATTATGTCGGGACGACATAATGTTGACCCGACATTATGTCGACCCGACATAATGTCGACCCGACATAATGTCGACCCGACATAATGTCAACCCGACATAATGTCGACCCGACATAATGTCGGGGCGGATCAAAATTGACCCAGGCCCACAGGAATCAACAAAAGGTCATAACTCAAGTTCTAGTAAAGCTTTTTGCATGATTCCAACGCCATTAGAAAGGGAATTTTGTGGAGAATTCAGAGGAGCTGTGGACAGAAGGCCCTGTGCAGTTGGATAAGCCTTCTCTGCATGGCGCGCGCCCAGCAGCACCCATCATCGGGAATCTGAGCCTCCTACTCGCTCCTCCCCCTTCCGAGCCTCCTTTTCTCGCAAGGTCCACCCATCCCTCGACCATCCGGAATCCTCTCCTGCTGCCTCCGCCAAGCCTTCCATTGCTGCCGAGCTGGGTTTCAAGAGCCTGGGCAAAGAGAGTGCGGCATCCGCCAAATTCTCTCCCCTCCACGCCCGCCGCGATGCCTCCGCCCCTCCACTCCCCCGCTCCAAGGAACCCGTGGCTGTGGCCAAACCCATGGGCTCCGGCAAGGTCCAGCAAGGCTTCACCTCACCCGTCTTCCAGCGACCCCCCGCCCGCTCTCTATCCCGCCCTCACTCCGGCAGCGCCAGCAGCGGAGACGAACTGGCCCTCCGCTCACAGCCCCTCCCGCCCTCCGCCCTTCCACCCTCTGTTCTGGCCCAGCCTCGCCCTGCCCTCCTCTCCTCGCCCAGTCTTCGCCGCAAGGAGTGGCTGCAGCAGCGGGAGGCCCAGGAGCCAGCCTCTCCCCTGCTCTGGCCAGACGAAACTCTCGCAACGCCGCCGGCAACTCTTCCGACACCTCCTCCAAAAGCTCACCTGGCCCTATGCACAAGCTCGGCGTCGCCCAACCGCCTCCCAATCTACCCAACCATATCAACAATCCCCAGCTTACCCTGAAGCACCTGGAGCTGGTGCACTATGAGCCCGCCTTCTCACCCCGTCTGAGAAGGGCCCAGCCGCAGCTCAGCACCACCCAGCATCACAATTCACACCAGCCCACCACCCTCTGGACACTACCATCAGAAGGCCTCCACCTCCACCTCCGGCCTCATCGTGATTGCCAAGCCCGTCCACATCAGTCCTCCCCGCTCCCCCGTCTCCTCTTCCCCTCCTCAACTTAGTGCTCCTCAGCCTCGCAGCAGTCGACGGGAAGCCGCAGCTGATCGAAGACTAGAGCGGGCGGCCGCCAAGCTGGAAACCGACTGGCTCGCTGTCAGCGGGGCACCCAGCGCGGAATCCTCCTTCTACCGCGCCTCCGGGGAACGGGGCCTTCGCCATCGTCGCTTTGCCTCCGACCTGAGCACGGACTCCCTGCCCTCCTCCTCCAACACCAGCCCTCGCATCGACCCACAAGGCCGCCTGGCCGACATCCACGGCCTTACCAGCCCCACCCTCACCACCGAGGAGGACTCCGGGGTGGAGTCCGAGGTGCGCGGCCCAGACTCCCTCTTTTCCGCCGCCTATCACCAACCTTCCTATCTTGGGTTTTCTTTTCTCCTCCCCACTTCCTCCACATCTACATTTCCGCCGTCGGTTTCTTGGTTTGTTGCTCTTGCACTAATTTCCTCTGATTTCATCCTGGATAAGGAGTGAATGGGAGAGGAAGAGAGGTGGAATATTTGCAGAAAGCGTACGAGTCTGGTGCTGCGGACACAACTTTCAGTACGGGTACACGCCATTATAGGTAGGCGCCTCCGCCTTTTTGCGAGAGCGGGTGCAGTGAAAGCGAGAGAGGGTGTTGGCAGATTTAGCAGATTTAGCAGCAGATTTAGCTCATGATGATATGTTGGCCTCATTTTAGTTTCTTTAGGCTGTTCATGTTATATTTCTGGCTATGCTAAATGACTCCTGGCTTGTATTATATTTCGAACATAGCAAAGAACGTTTTTCTCCTCATGATTCAGATCATTTTTTCAGGGCAAAAAAGTGTCAAGGCAAAAAAAGTGTCAAGACAAAGTGTCAAAGTGTCAAGGCGAAAAGTCTCAAGTGTTTTTTTGCATTTTCCGCGTATTTTAGGTCCGAACATCAACTTTTTGGCCATAAATCCATTTTTCTGAATTTTTTGTGACATATTTCTGATTTCTTGTGACATATTTCCGATGTTTGTTCTGATGTTTTTCTGATGTTTTACACAAGGTATTTGGCCACAAAAACAGCCCCGTATTGGGTATTTTTGGATATAAATTACGATTCTGGCGCCCGTTTGCTTCTTCTAAGTCTTCATGGGAATCCTCTAGGCCACGGTAAACAAACAGGGTATGGTATCACCCAACAGGGTATCAACAACTTCGATTAAATCTATTTTAAAAGGATATGGCCTTAAAACATCAGCATATAGGTAATTTTGGTCATGAATTACGATTCTTATGCCTGTTTACTTCTATCTGATCTTCATGGGCTTCCACCAGGCCAGGGCAAACAAGCAATTCATCATCAATGGCATCATTGATTCAATCTTAGGGATCTTGCCCATGTATGAAGTGGATGAAATTATCAACAAATTATCATTTCATCATTGGATCATTTGAAATCAACAGATCATCATGGCCTATCATGTCCATTGTCATGGCAAATCGTGTCCATCAAATGTGAATCAGCCATTTGCCATGGTAAGCCGTCGTTTGCCATTGGCTGAGACATCCGATGGGATGGCAAACCAAGGCTCAGACTTCTGCATCAGCCCTTTTCCATTGTTGGGCGCCGTGCGCCGTCCCATGCGCGTCCCATGTCTTGTCATGGCAAATCATGGCTCACATTCTGTATCCCGCCCCTGGACGTTAGACCTCCTCTCCTGCTCTCCGCCTCCTTTCGCTTCCAGCAGAGATTGGCTTGCTTGGGACTGTGATTGGGGGCATTGGGGCTAGGAGGATGGGCTAGAAGGATGGGCCTAGGAGGATGGGCCTAGGAGGATGGGCCTAGGAGGATGGGGTGTGCAGGAGTTGTCGGACGCTCTGGCAGCGGCGCACAAGGGGGATGAGGCGAGCACGGCCTATGACAAGCTGCACATGGAGAACAAGCGGGCGGTGCGGGACAAGTACAAGACCCTCCGCCAGATCCGCGGCGGCAACACCAAGCGCCGCATCGACATGTACGAGAATATGTGACCTGATTCTGCATCACCCTGCCCTTCTCTACCCCTCCACCCCTACCCTCCCAAATCAGCAAGCGCACTGGCTTTTGGAAAGGCGTATACCTCTAGGCTCTTCTGTACCTTGATTTTCTCCCACGTCTCCCTCTGACGAGTCCGACATTGCAAGCGATGGAAAGCCAGTGCCATTGCTGCTGCTCCTACATACAGATACAGCCCTCATTGAGTGTCGCTCTCTCCTTCTCTGCCCGTGTTGCCCGATCAGCCTTCTCTACCAGCATTCAGCCTTCTCCAACTGTACTTGGCCTTCTGTCCTCATCGATCAGCCTTATCTACCAGCTGTCAGTCTTCTTAACTTACACTGGCCTTATGCCCTCATCGATCAGCCTTATCTACCAGCATTCAGCCTTCTCCACCTGTACTTGGTCTTGTGTCCTCATCGATCAGCCTGCTCTACCAGCTGTCAGACTTATCCAACTGCACCGGGTCTTCTGTCCACAGCTCCTCTGAATTCTCCACAAAATTCCCTTTCTAATGGCGTTGGAATCATGTAAAAAGCTTTACTAGAACTCGAGTTATGACCTTTTGTTGATTCCTGTGGGCCTGGGACAATTTTGATCTGCCCCGACATTATGTCGGGTCGACATTATGTCGGGTCGACATTATGTCGGGTCGACATTATGTTGGGTCGACATTATGTCGGGTCGACATTATGTCGGGTCAACATTATGTCGGGTCGACATTATGTCGGGTCGACATAATGTCGGGTCGACATAATGTCGGGGTGGATCAAAATTGACCCAGGCCCACAGGAATCAACAAAAAGTCATAACTCGAGTTCTAGTAAAGCTTTTTGCATGATTCCAACGCCATTCGAAAGGGAATTTTGTGGAGAATTTAGAGGAAATGAGGACATCGATCAGCCTTCTCCACCAGATTTTCCACTAGCAGTTAGCCTTCTTCACCTGTAATTGGCCTTATTTCCTCATCAATCAGGCTTCTCGATCAGCTGTCAGCCTTCTCCACCATCAAAACCATGCTAAAATCGATGCTTTTTTGGCATATTTAAAAAATATTTATGGAATATGGCCATTAAACAAGGTATTCTCGGCTATCGCCAAGATGCGCGGCCTTTGTTTGCCTGTGTCCTGCAAAATTGGGCTGATTTCATTGAAAAACCAGGGATTTGTGGATGTTCGAATTTTTGAAACATCAAGATTTTAGGTTTTTGACAATAAATCCAAAAATAATAATTATTTCAAAAAGTCATTTTCTCAGCTTCAAGATATCACCATGACAAACGTACATGCCAAAATTAAACTGATTTCATTAAAAAACCATCGATTTATGGATTTTCGAATTTTTGAAACATCAATAATTTTGGTTTTAGCCTTAAATCGAGAAATAATGAATATTTCGGAAATTCCTTTTGCCAGCTTCAAGAAATCACATCACCGGACGTACCTGCCAAAAATCAGCCAATTTCATTGAAAAACCAGGGAGTTATGATTTTTTGTACTTTGAAACATCAAAAATTTAGGTTTTGGGCGAAAAACGCAAAATTACGCCAAGCACAAAAAATGGTCCCGAGCCACCACCCAGACGGACCTTCATGCAAAAAATCAGCCAATTTGGTTGAAAAACCGCGGAGTATGAGCGCGACAGGGACACATATATATATACTAGTAATATAGGTTAGTGGCCGCGCTACGCGTGGCCACCTATATAGTTAAAGATGTGTGACCAGTAATGGTCCTCTAATATAGTTACTTTTCAGAAAAACGAATTTTCAGATACATATCCATGATTCAAAATATTTATGAGGTTATCAGGATACAATGAAACCCAAGTAATTACTGCATGTGGCCTTTCCAGCCACAACAGAGCATGAAATGCTCAAAGAACTTGAGGTGATGGATGTGAACACTCTATGACAATGCAATCATGGAGACTATATTGACCTTTTATATAATGGAGTGGGCAGGAAGGGGTTAAAGAAAGGGGGGCCCGGATGACGGTTGAAAAATAAATTTGGAAGTGGCTTTACGTTTTGACCTCGTTCTCAATCATTTTTTGGTCTTTTTGAGTACTCTTTTTTGCTAAACCTGCCAAAGGACCTGAATCATTCAGAAATATACCACACTTTGTGCAAGAATGGCTAGAAATATTCTGGCAGTGCCGGAAATCGGCTGGCAGGTTTATGCCTCTACTCAAAAACTAATGTTTCACTAAATTAAAGTTTAATATACAAGCTACAGCTCAGAAAGCATTAGAAATGCTTGGGTTAATGAAAACGGATCAAATAACAATGTGTAATAGCAACGAAACCCAATTACTCAGATAATCGATGTTTCGTTAATTAATAACTTTAATAACTTTTAACACTGTAAACAAGAGTGGCAACCGTCATCAAGACCAAATGTAGGCAAAATGGGTTCCTGCCCAGTCTATGATATGTAAGCTCAATATACAGTCTATGATGCAATCACGGAGGTGGATATAATGGAGGGAAAACTCCCCTATACCCACACGTTATAAGGCTAAAGGCAAAACTCAAGCATACTTCAGTGTAGAAGTAGTGCTATGTAACCTTTAATATGAAACAGCAGATAACTGAGTGGACCGCTACCCTGTTTCATTGTGAGCACTTAATTGATTTCTGACCCCATACCCATATATGTTAAAGAAACCTCAGATACATGGGTAGACATCAATGCAACTAAAATCGTAATATTTAATGCCAGGCCACATTTTGAACTATAACTATTCACAGGGCAATTTTTTTTCAAGACGGACTTGACAGCTGTATAACTCTATTCCTTTGCATTTTTTTAAGCCCAAGAACGTCTTCCTACGTGTTGCCTACAGCCCACAGCAGCCGTTAACAAAAAGTTATTCCGGGCAACTGTGTTATAACTTTTGGAGTTTTGCCTAGCAGCCCCCTCCCAATAATAACGAGTTTTCTCTCCATTATATTACACCTCCATGATGCAATCATGGAGGTGTATGATGTATGTTTAATATGGAGTGATCGCTCTTTAACATGGGGACGGGGGCTGAATTGCGAAACTCCAAAAGTTATAACACAGGGGGTCGAAAGTGACCTTTTGTTAACGGCTGCTGTAAATCACAGGAAGCAGCTAGAGAGGAGTTCTTGGGCTTAAAAAAATGCAAAGGAATAGAACTGTACAGCTGTGAAGTCCGTATTGAAAAACAACAACCCTGTGAATAGCTATAGTTCAGAATGTGGCCTGGCATCAAATATTACGATTTCAGTTGCATTGATGCCTACTCATGTGCCTAATATTTCTTTGAAATACAACTTACAAAGGGTCAGAAACCAATAAGTTTCGCATTCGCCAGTGTAACTGAACTTCTACCAGAGTTATGCCTCTAGCATTACAGCTCTATTCCACTCGCTGGCTCTACTTTCTTGAAGTTAAATTCGAATTCCCGCATTTTGTGTGGACCTAAAACGACTTAACTTCCCTACACTACACATATTGCAGGCGTGGAAAGAGAATTGAAAGAGCAGGAGAATAGGAAAGAATGGAGGGTGAGGAGGTGAAGTGTGACGTTTGTGAAGGGGCCATCAGACAAGGCAAGGGGCGAGGACGATCGGCAGCCATCACCTGTTCGGTGCGGCCAGGCTGCGGACAGTCCTTCCACGTGGACTGCATTGGCATCTCAAAAGAGGACTATCGGCGGATGTTGAGAACTGGCAAGACAGATGCCTACACCTGCCCCAGCTGCGAAGCAGAGCCTGAGGACCTCATCCAGCCCACGGAGAGCTCGCAGCCTGAGCCATTTTGCCTTAGCCAGCCATTGGCATTTGGTAGGATGCTTCCTTTGGATGCATAAAAATAAGGTAAAGAAAAATTGAAGAGACTCTGGAAGACCTGATTCCGAGGCTGCGGGATGTTTTTGCCAGCTGCCCAGAGCTTGCCAGCTGGATCATCTGGCCGACGTAAATGGCACAGACTTTTCATGAATTGGGAAAACAGAGTGCTATTCAGGGGAAGTCCAGTGAGCGCAGTGCATATGGGGCAAATGGCGGAGTCAGCATCAGGAAGTCTGCTGTGCCCAGTCTCAGTTCGACTGGCGAGTGATGGGAGCGTGCGCATTCTCATCTTCGGCCAGGACGCCACTTCTGTGCCTGAACTCCAGCCGTTCAATTCCCTCTCTGAGAGCCAAGCACACCTCGTCCGCCAGGTCTTTGACCTCTCCAAGGCCCTGCAGACCATCTTTCAGCCCTGCCATGGTTGCCTTGTCATTTTAATGAGAAGGAAAAGCAGAAAAAGATAAACGGCATTTTTTCCCAGGGGCTTTCGATGATGAATCTGTTGGGCTAGCTCTGGATGGCTATGTGGACCTAGGCTGGGAGCGATCGGTGGCATCAGTGAGCCTTGGCCTTGGAAACAAGCAGCACCCCTGGGCTGGGCTCTGCATAAGGTTTGAGCTGTGGACAGTGGGAAGAGAAAAGGAAAAAAGTGGTTGAAAGGTCCAAGGGTTGTGCATGGCTGATGAAGAGGGCAGAAACTGGGCAGCCAAGACAGCATACTGAGGGGTACTTTGAAAGCAGTGGAGAAGCGGCCGTCAGTCAGTCCAGCGCCACGGCCTTCCCCCAAAGCCAGACTCAGCCATCCGCCAGCCAGACTCAGCCCTCCGCCAGCCAGACTCAGCCCTCCGCCAGCCAGCCTTTTCTTCAGCAGGACTTCAACCTCAAATTGCCTCTCCTTCTGCAGCAAAGCCTGAAAGATATTGCTCACGATCCCAGTCTAAAGGTTCCTTTACTCCTTGCCTCTCCATTCTGTGAAAAGAAAAAAGGAAGGTGCAGGAGAAGGCAAAAGTGAAATTGGGGGAACCTATGCAGCAGCAGTGCCTGGCGATTCTCTCCTCACCAACTGCACTGGCTGCGCTGGTGGAGGGCCTGAAGGCGAGCCTCTGGATGCCCCTCTGGAACGCCATCAGCCGATCTCTCGGAAAGACTCTCGCCACCCGCAAGGCCTCTGCTATAACCCACGCTCAGCTCTCCACCCTCCATGCCCGCCATGTCATGATCCAGGCAGCCTCCGATCTGCGCCACATCCTCTCCTCCAACGACTGCCTTCTCCTCCATCAAGACTGCCTTCTTTCCCTCCTGCTACAAGACACCGCATCCCATTTCCTGCACCATCTCCTCCGCACCAAGCTCACGGCTGTCCGCGGCCTCATCGAGGAGGCAGAGGAGGAGCTCGCCCATGTCCAAGTCGGATCCAAGCCACAAACCGTCGCCTACTGCCTCGGTTGCCCATCGTTTGCTTCAATTTCTGGGCCAATCGAGCAGTTGCAGGCTATGCCCTGGCATTCGCACTGAGTGGAGCCCGCCGGTTTGGTGCTGCAAATGAGCGATGGGCTGAGGTCGGCGAGCTGGTGAAGCAACTGTCCTCTCGCGATCTGGCTGCTTCGGGCCTCCCTGATGACGTCTCAGCCTACTTCCAGAGTAGAAGCAGCGGCGCCAATCTCCTCCTTCCCAACTCCTCCATCTACAACTTCTTCATCGCCGTGGACCTCGCCCTCATCTCCTCCCCTCATGCCGAGCTCCAGGACCGCCAGCTCTGGGCTGCACTGGAGGGCAAGCTGGCGGAAGAGATCCCCTCCTTCCTCCCTCCCAACATCCATCCTTCTGACTCCGTTCAACCTCTTCCTACTTTTAAATCTTCAATTGGCTAGGCCAGGATTCAATTGGCTAGGCTTGCCAGCAGACAGCTCGGGCAGTAGTGGGATGCTTCCAACGAATTTTCCTCAAGGGATACATTCGCCTTCTCAACGACAGACACCCTTCTCAACGACACAAGCTCAAAGCCTGGGGAAAAGAAAAAGCCATTGCGCCAAGATCTTAATCCTTCTTTTGGTGAAGATTCAGAAGCAACTTCTTCTATGTTCTGAATACTTTTGCTTTTATACTTTGCAAGGCTTAAAAATTACTTTTCTGCATTCATTTTTGTCAAAAATATTGATTCTGACATTTAAATACAACAACAATTCATTATTATTGGTCGGAAAACTCAATTGACCCAATTACCCAATGAATCGATGTTACAGTAATATATAACATTCAAATATTTAACAGTTTTGTACAGTATAGTTTTGCAAGTCGATTTATACTGTACAAGTATATAAAGCGATTGCTCAATATTATAGCTCGCTGATGCAATGCACATCAATCACATTGCCTGGGAAAAAGCTGTCTCAACGGCGCCTTGAAGAATTACTTGATTCATCCCAGATACATCAGACTCCTGGGTAGGTCAAAAATAGACAAAATTGACATCAGTCAGTTCATTTTTTTGTCAATTTTTTTTACAAAAAATATTGAAAATTAATAATGGATTTAAAGCAGAACTGTTGTAGCTTTAATTTAAAAAAAAGTTCGACAGAAAATGTTGAAAACTGGAGGAGCTATGAAGTTCCAAAGTCAAAAATTGCCCAAAAATCGCAAAAATGCCAACGTTTTCGATTGTTTCATATTTTCAATGTTTTCCGTGCATGGATCCCCCCAAATTATTTTGAATAACTTGTCAAGACCGATTCATAGAGCTATCATATGCCAGTATAAGTATAGAATTCAGGGAGCCCCGAGACCACTCCCAAATTGGCATCACGCGTATATAATAAGATATATGCGGAAAGACGGATGCAAAAATAGGGTAACTGCTTAAGAGAGGGTGTCTGTAAGATTGAAAAATCATTTGGAAACGTGTTTTGAGCTGAGTACAGGGGATGAAGGGCTTGGGTATGGCATCAATGGAAATGAAAACCGTTTGTGCCAATGCGCTTTCTTTCCAGAGATATGGCCCATTATGTGCAGAGAAGTCGAAAAATGACCCTTTTTTGGCCGTTTTTGACTTAGCTTCACATAATGACTCGTTTCTTGAGTTCTGGACCGTTATAAAAAATTTCAAAGACACCATGTTGAAGCTGAGGATTTGTTCTTTCATCTTCTTTCATAAAATCTACTATTTTAAGAGGTTTTAAGGTCATAAATGAGCCAAATATGTCAAAAAAATGAAATCGCGAAACGTTCAAAAAAATGGTTTTTGGCTTTTTTCTCAAAAATTTTAGTCAAACTCTACCCACGGGACCCCCATTTTCTTAATTTTCAGGTATTTTTACCCCTAGGGCAACTGCTCTTCACTCCCAACTCTCTGACCGAGTAATTCTATTCAAGGTTGAAAATGGTAAGTTTGCATCTGCTCCAATGTTATAACATAGGCCAATTTTAATGTAACAAATTTTGTGCGCCAAAAAACTTCCTGCACTTTATGTTTTTTCTTTTAACAGAATGGAGAGGCAACGAGTAAAGGAACCTTTAGACTGGGATCGTGAGCGATATCTTTCAGGCTTTGCTGCAGAAGGAGAGGCAATTCGAGGTTGAAGTCCTGCTGAAGAAAAGGCTGGCTGGCGGAGGGCAGAGTCTGGCTGGCGGAGGGCTGAGTCTGGCTGGCGGAGGGCTGAGTCTGGCTTTGGGTGAAGGCTGTGGCGCTGGACTGACTGAGGGCCGCTTCTCCACTGCTTTCA
>JASANA010011288.1:0-15960 GCA_030248095.1 Ptycholaimellus sp. GST1_10
TACTATCACGGAGCAATGATCTTCGGAGACACCAACGTTTGCAACAAGACCACGTCTCGGCTTTCTGTCCCGGGATCTGAAGGCAGAGGAGGGAAAGTTTGGGCAGCTGGAAAGCGCTCAAATCTGGCGAAAAGGAAGCCCCCATATTTATGCTCAAGATCAGATGCTCTAGACTGGCCTCGGCCTCCTGGAAAGCATTGAAAGCTGTTCTTCGGCCAATGTTTGAAGGAAGGGAGTCAACTTTGAGAATTTGATTGAAGGCGTCTCGATGCCAGGCCGAGAATCGCCATCCGAAAGTGAGCGAGGAAATGCTCTGCTTTTGCACTGCATCCTTGATGGCGTTGAGGTCGTAGGCGCTGAACCTAAGCAAAACTACCCCCATTCAGCACAAGCACAGAAAGTTAGTGTTGACAGGAGGATAACAAATCTCTGTGAAACTCGATGGAGCGAATGTGAGCAGCATCGCGAGCAAGGGCGGCCAGGGCCCCGCCCATGCGCACTTCCATCAGCCGCGTCAGATGGCCCAGGTTAGTTTCAGCCACATGATCCCTGATGGTGAGCCTGTATCATTGCTTTGCGTGAGTCTGCTCTGACAGCCAGCTTTCTGTGAGAGACAGGTCTTTGTCAGCATAAATGCATGAGCTTTGTATCTAATTTGAGGCTAAATCATGTATCCATGCTGTGAGAGAAAGGCAATGCGACCGATGAATAAGGGCAAAGTGCTGCTGAATGAGGCCCTGCCATCGGCGACAGACAGCTCGGAGCCGTTGCTGCTCGTCTCCACTCAGCCGAGACAGCACCAGCATCAGCTCATCATCTCCCAGCCACGCTTCCATTTCACGCCACTCCTCTCCTGCCCCAAGCCTAGGCTGCACCACGCACACACATTTATTTTGCCATCTTGCGCAAAAGGAGAAGTGGGGATTTTGCGCGACCGCTGTGAAACAACAAGCTCCAGCGAGCTGAATTTTTTGCTCACATGCTATAGTCAGGTTGAAGAGTGAAACTTTAAGTACGCGCTCAGCGCCTGATGGCCCTCTTTGCATGAGCCCGCAAACTTTCCGCCTCCTCTACCCTTTCATCATTTGCTAGACCTTTACTAAAGAAACAATAGTTCCACTTTGCTCCTCACGGGTAATCTGAAATCTGAAAACATTTGGGCACATAAAGTGTTTAGCATGCCAAGTTTGCATTCCAATTAATGCGCCTGCTCCACTCTCCTCCAGCTCCAGAACAGCGGCCTGCAACGAGTGGGCTGCCTGGAGCCAGTGGGGCCAAGCCTCTCGCACCCGCTCCTGCCTAATCATCACTGAGGTTCCCACACCCCTATCCACTCCTCCCTTCCTCGCCCCACCGCACTCTTCCTCTGCTATGAAGGGTCGCTTCGGCGGGGTGAGCTGGGACTTTGGGGTCCTGTTGGAGACTGAGGACTGGAAGAAGCAGGAGTGCCAGATGGATTGCGTCGTTATCAAAAGTGGCCCCATTTCTTGTCGTCTTACCTCATAGCATTCACCCTCCAACTACTCCTACTCTTCTACTTCATTGAAGGCCGGTGGCCTGACCTGCGGTAGCCCCCCTCGTGGCATTCACAACGAGGTGGGCTACTGCTTCATGCACATTTCGATTCAGCTGTTCGCTGTCTCAGAAGATCTGATGGGCCTGGTGCCGGCAGCGGTCAGGGTTGCCAACATTCTATGTCAACTGGACAGGGCTGGAGCAGAGTAGTGTTGCAGCGGTGCAGAGTAGCTACGGCCCTGCAGTGCAGGAGATGCACCGAGCCATGGTCCTGTCAACGCTGGTATCGGAGCAGTTGATCGTCGTTCTCATCAACTCCGTCACGGCAATCAACCCCAGAGCCGCGCCTCCACCTGACCAACAGCCCCGCAGTGGTGTCTTTTGACTCTCAATTGGTAGGATCTGGCGTCAGATTGCATTGCTGTCTTCAGAAAGGTTCAGGCTTCGGTGGCAAGGGACACGCCGTCGGTGACATCGCCCGCATCGAACACGTTAGTTCACCACCGTTTCCCAGCGCTTCCCACATCACATGCCAGTCTAAACTCATAGCATCCAACCTCATAGCTATTACTCCAACTCTTCTACTTCATTGAAGGCCGTCGGTCTGAGCTGTGGAAGCCCTCCACGGGCATACGTGTCCCTACTAAAAAAGGAACCCCCCCCCGGAGTTGGTTGATTTTACCCCCCCCCCCCCCCCCCCCCCCCCCCCCGGTCGGGTTTTTCCAGGTCAAAGTTGGTTGGTTGGTGCGAGGGCCCCACCCGACCCCCCCCCCGGGGGCCCCCACCCCCCACCCGGGGGGGGTATTTGGGGGTTGGTGAAAGTTGGTTGATTACTTGGTACATTGAGAAAATTTTGCATAATAGAGGGATATATAAGGAAAAATTGCCTTTAAAAACCCTAAATTAGCAATAAACTTGCTTCAGCAAGGAAAATTTTCGATTTTCACCTACAAACTCAGTGAATTTCCTTTGAAATTTTCAAAAAATTGGTTGGTTGGAAGGACCAGGGGCCCCGGGGGGGGTACCTTCCAGCCAAGGTGGTTGGTTGGTTTGACACCAACTTGGAAATGTTGGTTGGTTGGTTGGGCTGGGGGGGGGGGGGGGGGGGTCCCAGACAAAAAGTTGGTTGGTTGCTCCGGGGGGGGGGGGGGGGGGGGGGGGGGGGGGGGGGGGGGGGTCGGGACACGTATGTCCACGGGGCATCCACAATCAGTTTGGCTTCTGCTTCATGCACGTCGCCATCCAGCTCTTCGAGGCCTCCGAGCAGCTGGTGGGCCTGCTGCCTACGGCTGCCCAGGTTCCCCCTGGCCAACTTCCATGTCAGTCCCTCCCTCGGATAGGGCCGGAGAAGAGTAGCGTTGCAGCGGAGCCGGGTGGCGGCGGCCCTCCAGGAGGTCCTCCGCGCCATGCAGCTCTCTACCGTGGTGGCGGACGGCCTCATGGTTGACCTCCTCAACGCCGTCACGGCGGTCAACCGCGACGCTGCGCCTGCCCCAGCCATGCAGCCTGCCAACGGTTCCCCCTGGCCAACTTCAATGTCAGTCCCTCCCTCGGATAGGGCCGGAGAAGAGTAGCGTTGCAGCGGAGCCGGGTGGCGGCGGCCCTCCAGGAGGTCCTCCGCGCCATGCAGCTATCAGTTTGGCTTCTGCTTCATGCACGTCGCCATCCAGCTCTTCGAGGCCTCCGAGCAGCTGGTGGGCCTGCTGCCTACGGCTGCCCAGGTTCCCCCTGGCCAACTTCCATGTCAGTCCCTCCCTCGGATAGGGCCGGAGAAGAGTAGCGTTGCAGCGGAGCCGGGTGGCGGCGGCCCTCCAGGAGGTCCTCCGCGCCATGCAGCTCTCTACCGTGGTGGCGGACGGCCTCATGGTCGACCTCATCAACGCCGTCACGGCGGTCAACCGCGACGCTGCGCCTGCCCCAGCCATGCAGCCTGCCAACGGTTCCCCCTGGCCAACTTCCATGTCAGTCCCTCCCTCGGATAGGGCCGGAGAAGAGTAGCGTTGCAGCGGAGCCGGGTGGCGGCGGCCCTCCAGGAGGTCCTCCGCGCCATGCAGCTATCAGTTTGGCTTCTGCTTCATGCACGTCGCCATCCAGCTCTTCGAGGCCTCCGAGCAGCTGGTGGGCCTGCTGCCTACGGCTGCCCAGGTTCCCCCTGGCCAACTTCCATGTCAGTCCCTCCCTCGGATAGGGCCGGAGAAGAGTAGCGTTGCAGCGGAGCCGGGTGGCGGCGGCCCTCCAGGAGGTCCTCCGCGCCATGCAGCTCTCTACCGTGGTGGCGGACGGCCTCATGGTTGACCTCATCAACGCCGTCACGGCGGTCAACCGCGACGCTGCGCCTGCCCCAGCCATGCAGCCTGCCAACGGTTCCCCCTGGCCAACTTCAATGTCAGTCCCTCGCTCGGATAGGGCCGGAGAAGAGTAGCGTTGCAGCGGAGCCGGGTGGCGGCGGCCCTCCAGGAGGTCCTCCGCGCCATGCAGCTATCAGTTTGGCTTCTGCTTCATGCACGTCGCCATCCAGCTCTTCGAGGCCTCCGAGCAGCTGGTGGGCCTGCTGCCTACGGCTGCCCAGGTTCCCCCTGGCCAACTTCCATGTCAGTCCCTCCCTCGGATAGGGCCGGAGAAGAGTAGCGTTGCAGCGGAGCCGGGTGGCGGCGGCCCTCCAGGAGGTCCTCCGCGCCATGCAGCTCTCTACCGTGGTGGCGGACGGCCTCATGGTTGACCTCATCAACGCCGTCACGGCGGTCAACCGCGACGCTGCGCCTGCCCCAGCCATGCAGCCTGCCAACGGTTCCCCCTGGCCAACTTCCATGTCAGTCCCTCCCTCGGATAGGGCCGGAGAAGAGTAGCGTTGCAGCGGAGCCGGGTGGCGGCGGCCCTCCAGGAGGTCCTCCGCGCCATGCAGCTATCAGTTTGGCTTCTGCTTCATGCACGTCGCCATCCAGCTCTTCGAGGCCTCCGAGCAGCTGGTGGGCCTGCTGCCTACGGCTGCCCAGGTTCCCCCTGGCCAACTTCCATGTCAGTCCCTCCCTCGGATAGGGCCGGAGAAGAGTAGCGTTGCAGCGGAGCCGGGTGGCGGCGGCCCTCCAGGAGGTCCTCCGCGCCATGCAGCTCTCTACCGTGGCTGCGCGGACGGCCTCATGGTCGAGCTCATCAAGGCCGTCACGGCGGTCAACCGCGACGCTGCGCCGGCCCCAGCCATGCAGCCTGCCAACGGTTCCCCCTGGCCAACTTCCATGTCAGTCCCTCCCTCGGATAGGGCCGGAGAAGAGTAGCGTTGCAGCGGAGCCGGGTGGCGGCGGCCCTCCAGGAGGTCCTCCGCGCCATGCAGCTATCAGTTTGGCTTCTGCTTCATGCACGTCGCCATCCAGCTCTTCGAGGCCTCCGAGCAGCTGGTGGGCCTGCTGCCTACGGCTGCCCAGGTTCCCCCTGGCCAACTTCCATGTCAGTCCCTCCCTCGGATAGGGCCGGAGAAGAGTAGCGTTGCAGCGGAGCCGGGTGGCGGCGGCCCTCCAGGAGGTCCTCCGCGCCATGCAGCTCTCTACCGTGGTGGCGGACGGCCTCATGGTTGACCTCATCAACGCCGTCACGGCGGTCAACCGCGACGCTGCGCCTGCCCCAGACATGCAGCCTGCCAGAGGTGCTCACCCGGACCGGGTATTCACTTTTCGATCAAAGTAATATCGGCTGTCGCCAATGGATGCGTGGCCTGAAAGCTTCACAAAGTATCCTGTTTCATTTAGGGCTATTTTCAAAAATTATTTCTAACTCGGTGACTTTCAAGTTCTGAAAAAATTGATTTCTGAGGTATTCTTATAATAATAATGTAACTATTTATAAAAATGCAATTTTCGAAACATTTTCGTATTTGAGGCCCCAATTTTCGAGGTTTTTTAAATCGAGAACCAAAAAAATGACGCCAAGCGTAAAAAACGTCCCGAGCCACCATCCAGAAAGACCTTCATGAAAAATTTCATGAAATAATGGGGTAACTGTATGAGCTTGCCTTGGCCGCCCGCCGCTTCGGGGAAGGCGCCGGAGCTCCTCCGGCCTCTGGGCACGGGTGCCACGGCCCCTATGCTTTGCCTAGCATGCTTTGCATGCTAGGCTACGCTCCGGGGCCTCTGCACCCATGCCCTCCGGCCTCCGGAGCTCTGACTGCCCTGCCCTCCACGGCAGGTGGCCTGCGGCCGCGCAAAAATCAAGATTGGACAACCTCCAGATGGATTGTATTGGTGTAAAAACGAAGATGTCCGTCCCAAGATTGACAATCACTATCAGAGTTGGGGAAAGGAAGCAATTTGAGGCGTTGGAGGTGCTGGTGGCGGAGGTGTGCCGCGTGACCGGGACGGGGGAGCACTTCCGCCTCAGCTTCACCCACGGCCAGCGTCCGGCTTTCCTCCTGGACGCTGTGCTTTCATTTTCACTCAATGCTTAACTTTCGCCTTTTTAAAATTTATCATCTCAAGCTTACCTACTAACAGAGTAAAAAGTCATTGGTCTTGATTGGAAAAAAATTGCGCCTGTTTTTTACTAGCTAGCTTATGAACTAAAGCCAACCATCGATAGCAAATGTTAAGTTTTATCAATGTTTCCGAAAAGATCTTCTCCTTTGAAGATCTGAATAAAAATGGGCTAAAAAAATTTATGTGGCAATTCTTCTTTTGAGATATTAAACTCTCTCAAAATAGGCTTATCCAATTTTGCACTTTGCAAAAACAAAAATTGTACCACGACGAGATGCTGCCTATCAGGCTGGGGGGCCGACGACCATTCAAGAGGCCATCCGCAATGCCCTGTTCAACTATATGGGCTGCTACCTGGAGCGGGTGCCTGAGTTGGTGTGCGTGCGCGTCATGCGCGTGTTCCGGAACGAGCAGGGCCAGACGACGACCGTCCGCGACCGGATCCCAGTGCCGCTCACTCTGCACCTCGACAGGTGAATTCTGAACAGTCTGCGGGGGAAGCAATTGAAGCAGGCAACCCAAAGAGGTTGAAGGGAGCTGGCCACCAACGCCACCCTCACGCGGCAGTCCAGGCGCTGGAAGCGGAGATGGCAGGCATGCCAGTGGAGGATGGGCGGCGGCAGGGACTCGAGGAGCACCGGCAGCAGCTCCTGGGCCAGATGCCGGTTCATTTCCCATGCTTACATTTATCTTATTGTCTCTAATTCACTCTTCATCCTAGGCAGTGGAGCTAAGCCTCATCGGCGTCACGGTGGAGGTCCACGGGACGGACCACACGTTCGCCATGGTCAAGCGGGACGATCAATGGTGGCTCGTCGAGGACGACGTGCAGGTTAACGCCATTTCTACTAACGTATATAAGACACTATTCCTGACGCAACGCAAAATTGCGGACATGGTAGAATGGAAAAGAAAATTTGCCTTTTGGAGAGGAAATCTGGTTGCAGGTCGCTCCCATCGCCAACCTCCAGCACGTACTGGAGTTCAACGCAGAAGATGGGGAGGACGCCGATCGGTTCGCGCGGCTCCTCCTCTTTAAGCGCCCCGGTCGGGCTAAAATGAACTCCAGAAATGCTGAAGTCTGATTGTTGGATTTGAGGCCCCAACCTGCCCATCAACCCCATCGACGTGACGCAGGTGGAAGGCGGCGGGGAGCTCTAAGGTTCCCATTTGCATTTCTCTTCATTTTTCAGCCTAAGATTGAAATGTTTCGGCAAAATGGTTGATCTAACCTGTAAAATCATTCATACAAGAGAAAGAATCATAGGTTATGGAGCTGCAGCTGATTGGCCTGTCGGTGATCATCCATACGCTGCCGTTTCACGTCTACACGATCGTGAAGCGGGACGGGACCTGGTGGATGGTGGAGAATGATACCATGGTTAAAGCCAGTTTTTCTTACATACAGAAGGCAGTATCCCCTACCTAAGGCGCATTGCAGACATGGGAGTATGGAAAAAGATGGTTTTTGGAAATGAATACTGGTTGCAGGTGGCAGCAATCGTGGACATCCAGCAGGTGCTGGCGCTGCACGCGGAGGGTGGGGAGGGCCAGCTCCTCCTTTAACAGCGCTCCGGTGGGCTAAAATGATTTCTCGCAATGCTGAAGTATGCAAACTGGGTTTGAGACGCCGCCGCCCAGTTGGCTGTCAGCGACGACTCCACGCAGGTGGAGGACCTCGGCGGCGACCTCTAAGGTTACCATCAGCACTCCTCTGTTTACTCCATTCCCTGCATTATTCCCGAACAGCTAAGCTAAGATTAGCAAGATAAAAATATAGCTGGTAGAGTAGCTAAGATTGAAATATTTCAGCAAAATGGTTGATCTACACTGTAAAATTTGTCCTGGCTTCTTTCTTGCGATTAAAAAGCTTTTATTTTGTCAACCGACCCTAGAGAAGTTCAAGGTATTTTGAGGAAAAAATTGGGCTTGCGCGAACGGAGCTTTAGCGAAGTGTCAGCGCCAAGCCCCTCTTTTCGACCCAGGTGTATGTTTTGAGGGTTATTGCTAGATCTTAAATTTGATAAGGCGATTGCTCGTCACAGAAGGCTCCAATCGCTCTAATTCTTTCACCATTGGAAAGAGCAACATCGAATTGACTATAGTTTATCTTTTGAGTTTTTCGTAAAACGTTTGATTTTAGGGTGAAAAATGCAAAAAACCATTTGTCCGAACTCCTCCTTCTCCTTCTCCTTCTCCTTCTTCTCCACATCTATTCAATGGACGATAGTAGGTATTCATTTCTTCCCCCACAATCCTTCCCCGGGTCCTTGGGCCTCATGTATTGACTTTTGTTCATAAGTCTTCAGTTAAGCAGCTAAGTATAGGCATCCGTGGTGTAGTGGTCTATGCGATTAAACGGCTGGGTGAAACTGGGAGGTTCGAACCCTTCTTAGGCAATCACTTTTATTTTGGAAACTTTAAGTTGAAAAAACAACTGGTACCATCGGCAGGTCAAAATTAGAGCTCTTTTCTCCCAAAAATCGATTGCCCTAAGCATATATCATGAAAATTTCACAAAAATATGTTAGTTTGCCAATAAATTTAAAAATTGTATTTTTGATTTTCGAATTTTTTCTTTTTGTTATATTTTTTGAATCATTATGTTTTTATTTATATTTTATTTTTTTATCCATTAATATCCTAATATATTTTCGATTTTTTTATGTTTGTTATATTTTTTCAATGAGTTTATTTTTTATTTATTTATTTTTATACATTTAAAAAAAAATTTTGACCGCGGAGCGGCCTGAAGGGCCGCTCCGCGGTCTATAGAGGTTACTAAACTTTTGTCCTCATATATATATATCTGTATCTGGAAATGCTGGCCCCGGACGAATTCTCAACGGATATTGACTAGCTTTTTTTCCCGAAAGGTAATGTTATTTTAAGAAGATCTGGAGGGGTAGACCCAGAATTTGAACAATTGAAACATTACTTTTTTGGGTAGAAAGGCTTGAAAATTGCAATATACAGTTTTTGCGCTGTAGCACCTGTAATCTTGAAAATTGCACAGAAGACTTGAGTTTTTTTGTTCACAAGTCGTATATAGCGATTTCAAATATATGCTTACTTTTGAAAATGGTTGAGAAACCACAGACTTACCCTCTTGAGTGACAAACTTTCATGCACTGCAATGGCATCAATAATTAGTAACAGCTGAACGGCTAAGAATTGAACAAAGGACTTGAGTTTTTTTGTTCACAAGTCATATATAGCGATTCCAAATCTGTGCTTACTTTCGAAAATGGTTGAGAAACCACAGACTTACCCTCTTGAGTGACAAACTTTCATGCACAGCAATGGCATCAATGATCAGTAACAGCTGAACAGCTAAGAATTGAACAGAAGACTTGAGTTTTTTTGTTCACAAGTCATATATAGCGATTCCAAATCTGTACTTACTTTCGATAATGGTTGAAAACCACAGACTTACCCTCTTGAGTGACAAACTTTCATGCATGGCAATGGCATCAATAATCAGTAACAGCTGAACGGCTGAGAATTGAGCGGAGGACTTTGGTTTTTTGGTTCACAATTTGTACATAACGATTCCAAATCTGTACTTACTTTATAAAATGGGTGAGAAACCATAGACCTGCCCTTTGGAGTGACAAAATTTCATGCATTCATATTGTAAGCTAGAAGGTGGTGTGCTCCGCGGTCACCTATTGCGCTTTGCGCCATATACTTGTTAAATATACATTTTATACTATATTAAAAGTGGAAGAAATAACTGGTACCATCGGCAAGCCAATTGTGGGTCTCTTTTCTCCAAATTTTGTAATTGCCTCGAGCAAAAAGTCAAGGAAATACATCTACTACTAGTGGAATCTGCTGCGTCATCTGTATTTTGTTTTTGGCGCGCATGGAAAGAGACACTGAACTGCTCGCCAAAAACAAAATGCAACTGTCCAAGCAGCAGATTCCACTAGTAGTAGATGTATTTCCTTGACTTTTTGCTCGAGGCAATTACAAAATTTGGAGAAAAGAGACCCACAATTGGCTTGCCGATGGTACCAGTTATATCTTTTAGGGCTCATTATAAATTGTCCCATGAGGAAAGTTATGTGGCAGTCCAATTTTCGATTCAATTTTTTCTGAAGCAAACAACGTAGGTATACCCAAAAGGGTAGTTTTGGCCAAAACTCACACATAATTATTAGGAAATACATGAGGGATTAGAACACAAACTTAAATATACGTTGTATTATGAGATTTACAAGAATTCAAATGAATTCACGGCAATTTGCACGCATTAAAAACAAGGCTAAAATGCTACAGCATGAGCTGCTTATGAATTGTCAATCATCAAAAAGAACTAGACAAGGTGTGACAAAATCGTGATAAATTTAGATTTAAATTATAAACCATTTTGAGTCAAAATTTTAACAGGTTCATCTACGAAATCCACTGAGCATTCATAAGCAGGCGGCAATTTATGGCAGAAAACTTGTAATTTCGATTATTCTAGTTTTTATTTTGTCTTCAATTTTTGATTAAATGATGTTATTTGTGAACTTTACTAAAACAGAAAATGCCTCTTACAAAAAAATACATGTAAAATTTGAAAAGTGATTTGAAAAGAAAAAATTGATCATATTGCAAATGCTAGCAAAAGATAACTTTACTTTAGCTAATTCCAATTTAACTTTAATTTTGTTTGTTTTATTTTGTTACACCTCATTTAGTAAACTTATAAGTTCATTGTGACCAAAAATTCAAAAAAAATTTTTTCGATTTAACAATTTTTTTATTTCACTAGTCGTATTTTCTATTTTATCATTCACTAATTATTGTCCTCTTTGTGCCAAAATTGCCGCCTGCTTATGAATGCTCAGTGGATTTCGTAGATGAACCTGTTAAAATTTTGACTCAAAATGGTTTATAATTTAAATCTAAATTTATCACGATTTTGTCACACCTTGTCTAGTTCTTTTTGATGATTGACAATTCATAAGCAGCTCATGCTGTAGCATTTTAGCCTTGTCTAGGTCTTGGCCATGTGGAAGACATATTTACTTGCCACATGAACAAGGCTTCAAACAGTCATTGGGAAAAATCCATCGCTTGGTGTTGTTGTTTGGTAGGTAATTTCATGATCCATGAAGCTCAAACCTAACCTGACCATCAGTTGAAAAAAATGGAATTATTAGAACTTTTCCAGGTTTTTTCAAAATTTCACGATTTTCTACATCTAGGTCTCACTGAGAGCTTTTGATTGAAATATATGTTATGGTTTCATCCAATATCCCAGGAGTTGTAGCTTGTGACATGCAACCATCGAAAAACTCGATTGCCCATTCATAACTAGGGCGCCATAGGATCTATCTTTCTATCACCAACCATTCATAGCTAGGTCGAAGTCTCTAAGACCCCATAAAGCTCACAAACCTATTGCATACAAGCTAACCTGCGCATCAGTTTTAAAAAACTGCGCAGTTTGGCTTCATTGAAACATAAGCGAAATGGGTAGAGCACAAAATCGTACCAAATCGCTCTCAAAAACTTGAATTGATTGGGAAATTTCTCCATAATACTTATTACAAAAATAGCACCACTGAAAAGCTGAAGCAATTTGCCAAAACACGTAATTCTTGGATTTTTGAATTTCGCTTTTGTTCTAAAATTAGAGCACTTCAAAGACAGAGAAGTCATATTTTTTTACCTTTTTTTCAGGTTTTTTCAAAATTTCTAAAATTCTAAGGCTAAAATCAAATTTCCACGATTTTCGTCATCGAGATCTCCTTACAAGCTTTCGATTGGTGTATAAATGTCCATGGTTTCATTCAACATCCAAGGCGCTGAACCTCGGGACACGCGACCACCCAAAAACTCGATCACCCATTCATAACTAGGGCGCTGTCGCGCCCTAGGACTAGCTGTTCAGCATAGTCGCATCAGCGCAAACTATCCTCTGAGTTCGCCTCGCTCCCTCACGCCAGCCCAATGGTGCCAGAAAAAAAGAAGAGGGTGATTGTAGGTGTGCGAGCCCTGAAGTCCCTGTGCAAGGCCTATTCCTTCTCCTACCCCCCTCCCATTTATCGCCTACTCTTGCCCTCCGCTCAAATCTCACTTAGCCTGTTTCTCCTGTTTCAGCTCTCTTTAGCGTGTTAGAGGTTCCATTGGCGTCCTTGTCGGAGTATGGCTGTTGTTTTGCGAGCTTTCCGGATCAGGATTCCGGGGCTCCCAGTCTCTGCTGGCATTGAGCGTCTTCCAATTTTCTCTTGGCCTTTGTCTCGCATCTTCTTCACATCTAAGTTTCCCCCAGACTCTGCTTCGGTACGCTGACTGCTGTCTCAGGCATTCCATATTCTCTTCCTTTTCCTGTCTCCGGGTGTTGCTCTGTTCGACTTCACTTCTCCATGCTCTCCCCAGCGTTTCAGACGTTTCCGATAAAACTCCGGCTGTCGAACAAACGCACAAGCTCATTTTCAAAGGCGCAGAAGCATTACTACCATTAGTGGAGTTGATGGTCCGTGCTTCCGTTTCGGTTCTTGGCTGTTGCTTTGGTTTTCAGACGCCATGGCCCTGGGCTCAGCCCATCCTGTCCTCCCCGACCTCTTTCGCAACCTCTTTCTGCCTCTCTGCTCGCTTTCACCTCCTCTCATGTCTCGTCCACATTCGCAGCCCGTGCCCTCTAGCATTGCAGTTCCTATTGCATCCTATTTCTGCTCCTCTGCGTCCTCTTCTCATCGCCTTTTCCTGCATTACTACCATTAGTGGAGTTGATGGTCCGTGCTTCGTTTCGGTTCTTGGCTGTTGCTTTGGTTTTCAGACGCCATGGCCCTGGGCTCAGCCCATCCTGTCCTCCCCGACCTCTTTCGCAACCTCTTTCTGCTCTCTCTGCTCGCTTTCACCTCCTCTCATGTCTCGTCCACATTCGCAGCCCGTGCCCTCTAGCATTGCAGTTCCTATTGCATCCTATTTCTGCTCCTCTGCGTCCTCTTCTCATCGCCTTTTCCTGCATTCAGGCGGCCCTTGTGGGGTGAGCGGAGTCTAGAAACCTCGCTCTAAGAGTCGATGGAAAATTAACAGAAACTTTATCTTCTAACCTGAAAAAGCTTTGAAGCAAAGAAACATTAGCTGTTACCTCACATTCTTCACGAAAAGAATTTCGGTACAACTAATAATAATAGCAACCAAAATACAGATGTAAGGAAAAAAGCGTGATGTCAAGGGAAACGAATTGATGGACAGGCACTCCTGCTTAAGAGATAGTTCAGCGAGGATCAAAGCCGATGGTACCAGATATACTAGCAAACGCATGCATGTGTGAGAGCATGACTACAAATTTCAGGCGTTTTTGCTTAAGCCAAGGTTTATTTGGATAAAATTCCATCCATTTGAGTCCATATCCAAACAAAAGGCAAGCTGGACGAGAGAGCTTGAATTTCATCCATTTTGGCTGCCTAAGCGAAGCGAGCAAAGCATGAACTGGTCCACGATTGGTGTGGATCCTGCATTTGTGCCCTTCACTTGCCAGCGTCCTCAATCCAAGTCCTTCTCAAAGACCTGCCTCCACCTCCGCTACCAGGCCTTTGCCTATTTCGCGCGCCTTCTATGGCCAGGCACTCATCAATTTCGCCTCCTCTCCACCAACGCATCTACAGCAAGGCTTCAAAAAGAACAACTCACATAGACGATTGACAGATTTCTTGTTGATGAGGAGAGTCTGGCAGAGGATGTTGTGACCCTGGTCACGGGCCATTTTCTGCCCATCATCTCCTACTCCAAGCTTCTGCAAGTGGCATCCACGGAAAACATCTGGCAACGCTCTCTCCGCATTCTACGACAATTCCCACCCTTCATTTTCCTGTTCTCCACTACGCTCTACCTGAGTCTGGGATTGGGGCGAAAGCTGTGCTTTCGAAAGTCCGCCGGCCAGCCAAATCTTTGGCAAGCTTCCACCTTTGGCCTCCTCTGCTATGCATTCAGCCTCAACGCCAAGGGTGCTTGCATCCTATCATTATTGTTCCAGGGAACATAAAACAATCAATTTTCTGTAGGAGAGGCGATGAATATACTATGGTCAAGACCCCCCTTTGTGAGCATCGATGACTTGGTGCATCTTTTGACTCAGAACAAGCTGCACCTTTGCTTTCAGCACCCTTTGGACACCACTTTTCAGTAGCTCATTCTCCTCAGATGACATCCCAATCAATGCTTGCCATCTCCTCAGACTGATCAAGAGCTCAGAGCATCCTCAACTGAGCCGCCTCTCGTCCACCTTCGTCGTGAACCCGCCGCGCTTTCACGCCAGGCCAGATCCACTGGACCAACCGAATCTCGTCTACATCGGCGAACACTTCAGCAGTCAGACTCACCCCTGCCTCTTGGACGCTGGCTGGAGTCGACGCCTCTTTCCCTTTGCCCTCTACGCCTACCAGATTCGGTTGCTCCCAGAAATTGAGCCTCGATGAGTTGAAAGTGATCAAAATTGCAGGAGAGGAAACTCTGCGGATGGGGAGGAAGGGCGGCAGGGAGCTCTGGCGGCAGCCTCCTACAGGGAATCCTTGAAGGCCTTGCAGCAGTCCAACTGGCACGGAGTTCCGGCCACCTGTCCCCCTGCATTCATAGGTTGCCCTGCGCATAGATCTAGGGGAGCTTAGCAATCGCTGGTGTTTCTGGTCACGGGAAAAGATGACCTTACCCTGGCCTCAGATTCCTGGCCGACGGGCAGCGATTTGGGCAACGCCTACATTTTGCCAGTCCTGGCCTTTTGCGTTGAAATTGTCATGCTGACTAACCTGACTGTGACAGTCTACTTGTTGCTTTTGATCGATTGTAAGGTTTTGGAAGAATTAAGAAAGATCATTCAAAAAAGGCTATGCAGATGCCATTTGTTTACTAGCTAAGAGAAAACAAAATAGTTTGCAAAAAACTACCGCTGGTCCATAATGTAGTTATTTTTTTACAATTTCATTCCGAATTTTCTCCATTGACAGCTTATGGTTTCGTTATAAAACATGGTATAGGCAAAAGAGAATCAAAAGGTGAAGTTTCGAATGTGATATTGGCGATAGTGATTAGCGATAACCGATATTACCTTGTTATGGAAATGATGATATAACAAAAGCCTTCATTCTAAGTCTGGCCATCATTATTATTGGGCTGGCGCGAGGGAGCAAAGCGAACCGTCAGCGCCCAGCCCCTCTTTTACCTGTGTACGTTCTGAAGGGTTATTGCTAAATCTTGATTTTGATAAAGGCTGCTGTTCATTACAGAAAAGCTCCGATTGGTGTGATTTTTTTCCATTGGAAAGCGCAACATTGAATTGACGATAGTTTATCTTTTGACTTTTGCTTAAAACGATTTATTTTATTATGAAAACTGGAAAAAACCATTTGTCTGAACTCCTTCTCCTTCTCCTCCTCTCTCCGCATCCATTCAATGGACGATAGTAGGTATTCATTTTCTTCCCTCATCTCCTCCACCCTCCCGGGTCCCTGGGCTTTATTTATTTATGATTCTTACAGTCTTCAGTGAAATAAAGGAGCCATATGCACCAGTTGTGTAGTGGTGTAAGTGATTGGACAGCTGGATCTAACTGGTAGGTTCAATCCGAATCAGGGATCGTTTTTGATCTGTCTTTTTTAAGTTGAGCAAAACAACTTGTACTATTGGCAGGTCAAAAGTAAAGCTCTTTTCTCCAAAAATCGATTGCCCTGAGTTCTAAATCAAGAAAAATTTTCTTTAGTATGTTAGAACTGCCAATAAATATGCAATGAATTTTTATTTTTCATTTACGTATTTTCTTTTATTTATTTAATAAAATTTAAAAACCAAACCATATAAAATTTGCATTTATACACTTTATATAATATATAAAGTGGAAGAAATATAAAGTACCATCGGCAGGCCAAAAAGTGGTTGCTTTCAAAATTGGCAATTGCCTCAGTAAAAAGTCAAAGGAAGATACTTTCTCACTAGCTGAAATCTGCTGCTTGGACAGTAGCAATACGTAACGAACCAAGAACAA
>JASANA010011289.1:0-15157 GCA_030248095.1 Ptycholaimellus sp. GST1_10
TTTTTTTAATTTTAATCTGAATCACGCTTCAATTTTGACATGTTTTAAGAGGCTAAGAGGCTTAAAAACAATTTAGTAAAGTTCAGAAATAACTTATCATTTAAGTTAAAATTGAAGACGAGACAAAAACTGGAATAATCTAGGTGACAAGGTTCCTGCCATAAATTGCCGCCTGCTTATGAATGATCAGTGGATTTTGTAGATGAACCTGCTAAAATGTTGACTCAAAATGGTTTATAATTTAAATCGAAATTTATCAAGATTTTGTCACACCTTGTCTAGTTCTTTTTGATGATTGACAATTCATAAGCTGCTCATGCTGTAGCATTTTAGTCTTGTATATATATATATGAGGACAAAAGTTCAGTAACCTCTATAGACCGCGGAGCGGCCCTTCGGGCCGCTCCGCGGTCAAAAATCAATGTTTTGGGAAATTCGATTTTTCATTTTATGGCATTGATAAGGTTTTTAGACAAAATATAAAAATTTTTGGTAGAAAATCAAAAAACTATTGGCACACCTTTGTTCAGCTAGTGTAGACAAATCGATCCATACATAATTTGACTACTTTTGGGAAAGAAATGAGTCTGAAATTTCAGCTTTACGAGAAAAAACCAAAAACTCAAATGTTGCAACCTCTAACTTTGCATAGCTGTCCTGACCTGGATATTGAGTTTCGACCCCAAGTATATTGATGAATTTTACTTATTATTATATATATTTTCATTCCCGTCATAAAAAAGGGGGGTCAAAAAGTTTATGGGGCTCCAATTAATACGTGCTAATTCTTGCTTCCTAATTCGTGTTTCTCTCGAAAACGTCTTATAAAATAAAGCGATGTTTATCATTTTAGTTTACTTGCTTGATTGAAACAAGGTTTTGTGCCAATAAAAGTGCGCATTTTGGGAGCATCCCATCCCACAGCCTTTCACGTGGGCTGCAAAAATGTAGCTTGAAAGAAAGAAAGAAAGTTTAACCATGATTTCCTGAATTATTTCAATAGAATGCTGCGAAGCACGAAAAACGGCTGTTTCTCCTTTCCTTCGCCAAGTCTCGGCTACCACTATCTATCCACCACTGCGTCTAAGTTATCTCCTTCTAAGTTTCATTTCGTTCAAGAAATCCAATGTCTTCCATACTTGAAGTCTGAAGGAGAACTTCTACCAAGTTCTCGGCCTTGGACCTCATGCCTCTGACAAAGACATCAAGGTCAACTTGCGTTTCAATACGCCTTTTTTCAATGTTTCTGACGTCGAAAACGAAAAAACGAATGTCCATTGCCTGCAAAATGAGGGTTGGCAGATTGCAGGAAGCCTATTTGCGGCTCTCCAAAGAGCATCACCCGGACGCCAAAGGCGGCGGCCAGAGTCACGATCGATTCGTGCTCATCAGCCAGGCCTACCAGACACTCCGCAACCCCATCAAAGCACTGCTTCTCCAGCTCTCTTCCCCCCTCTGCTCACCGTCCTCATCCTTGCAGAGGCGGGAGTACGATGCAGGCACAGGTCATGCCCATCGCAACCCCTTCGACTCTCCTTTCGTCTACCAGCATGGTCTGCCCAGCCTCTCTCTACCAGCCTTTTGTGCATTAGACAAATATGATGTGCACCCTGAAACTAAAGAGGACAGTATGGCCCAGCCAATGCGAAGCGTGAGTTTAAAGAATTGCTGGTGGCAGATCGTGCAAAGCGGCCAGACGAGTTCTGGAAGCACTACCACGGTAATACGAATAACTGGCGGGAAGATCCATACAGAGATCCGCTCTACGAACGAATGCAGTTGCCACCAAAATCACCTCAGCAACCTCCTCACAAAGATACTCTTCCTCTCAGGGGCCGAAGATGGGAGGATATATTTGGCTTCGATCCCACCAAGCAACCGCCCAGAGGCACCCCCAGGTACACACAGCAAAATGCCCTTTGTCTAAAGATTGAGTTAACAGGTTTTTTCATCGAAAATTCTAGTTTCAAAATGAAAAGTAAATAGCTTCAAGTTTAACCATGGATGATGATACCAGCTTTGGTATAGTTAAAGATACTGGCATCACCCTCCATGCTTCAAATAAAAAATAACTTGTACCATCGGCAAGCCAAAAGTAAATCTCTTTTCTTCCGAAAATCGATTCCCCCGAGTTAAGAGAGCTTTTCTGAGAAGGTCAAAAGTTTGAAATAGAGGGTCGGACAAAAATTTTTACCCCCCTTTTTTATATTTTTTATGAAAAGTGGACATGTTTCTAAGACTTTTGGTAGAGTATGACTGTTCAAAACTCAAAATTCGATTTTTGGTGAATTTTTGAATGTAAAAAACGGCAGATTTTTTAATCATCTATTGCTCACGATCTGCTCAACGGATTTTAATGATTCAACCACCTATCGAACCGTCTCAATGACATAAATATTTTGTTTTTTTTGTTCATTTCTCTACGATCTGTTTCTGCCAAGTTATTGACGAAAAAATCAGTTTTTCAGTTTTCAAAATTTCAGAAAAATTTATAATTTCTAAGTAAAAATTTCATTTGCGCCGGACGAGACCCAATTTTTCTGAAATTTCAGGTAATTTTACATATTTGTACTAATCTACAACTTTGAAAGCCTTGGACCATCAGAGATATTTGAGGTTAAAAATTTGCATTCTCATATTGGCCTTATGTTATAGCATAGGCAAAAAATGAGCAAAAAATTTTTTGTCTCTGAATACCAATTTTTTGGCTCAATAAATTTCTTTTAACCCGTATCCATCTAGCTGTGTGGTTTTTTAGCTTCACTTTTGACATTTGAGTATGAAAATAATGATATGGTTTTTTCCTATGCTGTAGCATAGACAGTGTTGTAGCATATGAAAAGTTGCAGTCAAAATTATCGCACTCAAAGGTCAAAAGTGAAGCTAAAAACCACACAGCTAGATGGATACGGGTTAAAAGAAATTTATTGAGCCAAAAAATTGGTATTCAGAGACAAAAAATTTTTTGCTCATTTTTTGCCTATGCTATAACATAGGGCCAATATGAGAATGCAAATTTTTAACCTCAAATATCTCTGATGGTCCAAGGATTTCAAAGTTGTAGATTGGTACAAATATGTAAAATTACCTGAAATTTCAGAAAAAGTGGGTCTCGTCCGGCGCAAATGAAATTTTTACTTAGAAATTATAAATTTTTTGAAATTTTGAAAACTGAAAAACTGATTTTTTGTAAATAACTTGGCAGGAACAGATCGTAGAGAAATAAACAAAAAAAACAAAATATTTATCTCATTGAGACGGTTCGATTGGTGGTCGAATCATTAAAATCCGTTGAGCAGATCGTGAGCAATAGATGATTAAAAAATCTGCCGTTTTTTTACATTCAAAAATTCACCAAAAATCGAATTTTGAGTTTTGAACACTCATACTCTACCAAAAGTCTTAAAATCATGTCTACTTTTCATAAAAAATATAAAAAAGGGGGGTAAAAATTTTTGTCCGTCCCACTTTTCAACCTCTCACAAAAGCTCTCTTAAAAGTCAAAGAAATAAATTCACTTCTAGTGGAATCTGCTCAGACAGTTGCATATGGTTTTGGGCGCGCAGTTCAGGGTCTCTTTGCAAAAACAAAATGCAGATGGCGTAGCAGATTCCACTAGTCGTACATTTATTTCGATGACTTTTAACTCGGGGGAATCGATTTTCGGGAGAAAAGAGATTTAATTTTGGCTTGCCGATGGTAAGCAGTTATTTCCTCCACTTTTAACAGATAAAAATTCAAAAAAATTGTTTGTGTAAATAGCTAGATAGAGTAGAACTCTAGTTTCCCGTCAGCTTAACGGAAAACAAAACCATTACACCACAGCGGCGCATGATATCCCCGTAGCAAGTTTTGTATAATTCGATGATGCTCTTTCAAGCGATTGATTGGAGTGATTGGTTTTTTCTGTGAGGAGCAAGAGCCTTATCAATTTTAAGATCTAGCAATAACCTTGAATTGGGCTGGCGCGAGGGAGCATAGCGACCGTCAGCGCCCAGCCCCTCTTTTCGGCCCAGGTGTATGTTTTTAGGGTTATTGCCAGATCTTAAAATTGATAAGAGTTTTTCTCAACTAATATTGAACCAATTGCTCAGATTCTTTTTGCATTGGAATGAACAATTTTGAGTTGTGGGGGATATTCGCGAAAAAGAGCAGAAAACTCATGATTTCAGGATGCAAATTTGAAAAGAAAAGTGCCGTACGAACTCCTTCCCTTCCCTGCCCTTCCCTTTCTCTCCCCTTCTTCGCATCTCCTCCATGAATGGATGTAGGTATTCATTCGCCACGGTTTAATAAAGACTGCGCAGTTTTTATAAAAGTCTTAACCTTAGCCTGAAAATAGCGCAGCAGTGGTGTAGTGGCTAGACTGAATAACCATGTGATGTTTACATCAGGTTCGATTCCTACAACAAACAATTTTTTTCTTTTTTTGCATGCTTAAGGTGAGCAAACATCTGGCTCCATCGTTGAGCCAAAGAATTGGGCTGGCGCGAGCGAGCGATAGCGAAGTGTCAGCGCCCAGCCCCTCTTTTCGACCCAGGTGTATGTTTTGAGGGTTATTGCTAGATTTTAATTTTAATAAGGCTCTAGCGCCTCAGAGGAAGCTTCAATCTTTCTGATTCTTTTTGCATTGGAAAGAGCAACATCGAATTGACTATAGTTTCTTTTTTGTCTTTTGCATAAAACGATTTATTTTCCCATGAAAAATGCAAAAAACCATGTGTCCGAACTCCTCCTTCTCCTTCTCCTTCTTCTCCTCCTCCGCATCTATTCAATGGACGATAGTAGGTATTTATTTCTTCCCCCCATCCCCTTCCCCGGGTCCCTGGGCCTCAAGTATTTATTTAAACATAGCTCTTCAGTTACACAATAAGCATAAGGACCAGTAGTGTAGTGGTGAAAGCGATTGCACATATAGATGACACTTGAAAGTATGACTCCTTCTCAAATATTCTTTTTTAATTTTTTTCTTTGAAGTTTAGAAATCAACTTGTACCATCGACAGGCCAAAATTAATGCTATTTTCTCCAAAAAGTCGACTGCCCAGAGTATAAGTCAAGAAAATTTCTGTAAAATAAGTTGTGCCAAAAATTTTGCACTGTATTTTTCAATTTCAAATATTTTATTTTCGTCATATTTTTTAAACAAGTTTTTCTACAATTCGAATAAAATTTTAATAAAATTTTAATTAAACATGACAAATAAAATTTTAATTAAATTTATAATAAACAATATTAAATTTGTATTTATACATTTTATCCTATATTAAAAATGGAAGAAATAACTGGTACCATCGGCAGGCCAAATGTGGGGCTCTTTTCTCCAAAATTTGCAATTGCCTCGAGAAAAAAGTCAAGGAAATACATTTCCTACTAGTGGAATCTGCTGCGTCATCTGCATTTTGTTTTTGGGCGCGCATGGAAAGAGACACTGAACTGCGCGCCAAAAACAAAATGCAACTGTCCAAGCAGCAGATCCCACTAGTAGGAAATGTATTTCCTTGACTTTTTTCTCGAGGCAATTGCAAATTTTGGAGAAAAGAGGCCCACATTTGGCCTGCCGATGGTACCAGTTATAGCTCTTTTCTCCCACTGATGTTGTGGCCCAAATTTTTTATCTAGCATGAGCTCTTTCTAATTCGAACATCTCGTGCATTGGTTAAAATAAACTGCCTTTATCATGCCTTCAGGTTCAATCCGCCCCATTTGCTTTTTTAATTTGCGCAATTAAAAGCTGAAGAAATAACTGGTACCATCGCCAAAGCGAAAGTAATGCTCTTTTCTCCATCAATTACCCTGAGTTAAAAGACAAGGAAATACATCAAATACTAGTGGAATCTGCTTCGATATTTGAATTTTGTTTTGGCGCGCCCTGAAAAAAGACCTTAAATTGCGCGCCAAAACAAAATACAACTGTTAAAGAAGCAGATTCCACTAGTATTTGCTGTATTTCTTTGTCTTTTAACTCAGGGTAATTGATGGAGAAAAGAGCATTACTTTCGCTTTGGCGATGGTACCAGTTAAATGTACACCTGGGTCAAAAAGAGGGGCTGGGCGCTGACACTTCGCTAAAGTTCTGCTCGCGCCAGCCCAATATGTCACAAGACCAAGAAATTGTGCTTCAAGGTATGACATGAAAGCGGAAACTGAAACAAATATTTTTCAATTTGATAACTGAGTAAGTGCTAGCTTGGAAAAGAATCATGTGCAGGCCTCGAAGGACAGCACTTGGTCTATTGTTCCCCTGGTACGATCGACTGGGATCGGAGGCCCAGCGGAACGTGGCTCTGTTTGGCATCCTAGTTGCCTTCACCTTCCTCATCAACTTCTTCAACTTCTGGCTCCTCGGCCTCACCCGACGACGCCGCCTTCAGGAGGCTGTCCCTGGCCAGCCCCTGCCCACCTTCGTCCACCCCTACGACAGCCTCATTCAGACGACCCTCAGACGGGACTTGGTTGGCTTCATTGTTCATCAACCTCTTCAACTTCTGGCTCCTCAGCCTCACCCGACGACGCCGCCTTCAGGAGGCTGTCCCTGGCCAGCCTCTGCCCACATTTGTCCATCCCTATGACAGCCTCATTCAGACGACCCTCAGACGGGACTTGGTTGGCTTCATTGCTCATCAACCTCTTCAACTTCTGGCTCCTCAGCCTCACCTGACGACGCCGCCTTCAGGAGGCTGTCCCTGGCCAGCCTCTGCCCACCTTCGTCCATCCCTATGACAGCCTCATTCAGACGACCCTCAGACGGGACTTGGTTGGCTTCATTGTTCATCAACCTCTTCAACTTCTGGCTCCTCAGCCTCACCCGACGACGCCGCCTTCAAGAGGCTGTCCCTGGCCAGCCTCTGCCCAACTTCGTCCATCCCTATGACAGCCTCATTAAGATGACCCTTGGACGGGACTTGGTTTCCTACTTCTGTTCTTCTCCCAACCCTGCTTCATTTCAGGCCGACAATGTATTTCTAGAGAAAAAGAACAGATTGCTCAAATGCATTATCTTTGAAAAAGCCATTTTACAGGAGCTGGCAGAGGCAAAGCGACAAGAGGAGTTGAGAAAGAGGGCCGCAGCTGAGGGCCTGGACAACCTTGCCCACCTAGAACGCTCCATTCTACAGGAAATGGCTCAGGTCATTCTTCTCATTTAGTTACCCCTACATTGCTCATCCACCCTAAGCCTAGGTATTGGGACAAACACCCTGGAATGTTAAAACGAGCAAAACGCGGTTAATTTTCGCGTCCATTCTGTAGCCTACACAGGCTAGCCCCTGCATTGTCCTGATAGACATCACCTGCGACGGTGTTTCCATATTTGAGAAAAACTTGAGGGAGGTAGCACAGGACGATGCTATCAAAGCTGCGCTTGGAGGTGCTTCCATCAATCAACCTCCGTCACCTATTTGCAGGAGGCACGGCGCGGTCGGACGGACTCTTCTGTCGCCTCCAGCCCTTGATGATTCTTTTCCGAACTCCTCATTGTCTCCCTAATACAGCCAATCGTCTCTCTCTACGCCGCCATTTCTGTGCCCAGTTCCCTAATCGCTAATAGGCCCTCAGCTCCATTTGACTCCCACCACCCACACTCTACCCACACACTAGCATCTTGCTCTCTCTCTCTCTCTCTCCTACGGGGCGCAAAAAAAGGCCCGCTGACAGCTGAGTAGAGGAAGGCGATGGATTGGGGAGATAGGCAAGGAGGCAGGATGGAACGGTGGGCCCGGGAACGATGGGGCGTGAAGAGATTGTGCGGCAGTCTCCTGCAGCCTATAAGAGGAGCCGACGCGGCTCCAAAGCAAACACTGAGAGCCAGACGATGACAGGATTCCGCTTCATCAAACGCCCCACTTATCGAATGCCCAAACCCTCTCTACCACCCTCTGCCACCCCCTTGTCCGCCAAACCCTCTCTCCCACCCTGCCCCGCCCCTCACTCCAGTCCCCTCCGCTTGCGCAGGAGCGGAAACTACCTCACTCACTCCTCCTCTCCTCTACTAGGCCCCTCTCCTTCCTGCCCTCCGCGGCAGGCGCGCTCACTCCGCTGCAGCCTCTTCGCCCTTTCCGCGACCCACACCACTGACACTGAGACTCTTTCAGCGGGACAGAAAGGAGGGACGCTCAGAAGCATGCGCTGCCTTCTTCTACTCGCTCTCCTCGGCCTCGCCGCTGCAGTCAGTCTCTTTTACCCATCCCTCAATCTCCTTCTTTCCCTTTATACTAGAAGCTCGGCTTTGGAGGCAGTCTTCTGAGGGGTAGCTTTGGAATGGGCCTGCCTATCCTAGGCAAGGGTCCATCGTCTGTTGATTAGAAACCTCTCGTGCAACGAATCAGCTTTTGGACAAAGATTCATCTTCTTCTTTCCATTAGGCTCAATTTGGCTCATTGGCCCGTTCTGAGCAGATACGGCATTGGTTGACCAGTTAATTTGGGGGGACAGAAGTAGAGGCAGCGTGGCGTAAAAGGGGCGGAGGTAATTTCCCGCAGAAGCACAGCGCTTAACCTAATCACTGAGGGCTCAGGTCAAACCTGGCCGACCACTGCTCTATTAGGCAGCCAGAAGAAGCCTCCTTTGCCTAATCCTTTGCCCGTTCAACACCTTCAATCTTTCGCAACTCTTGCAACGCTGTTTTCCCGACGCAGTGAGGGGCGGAAATGAACAGGTGACGGCCGTTTGGGGGGGGGGAGTATGGAATGCCTGAGCAGTGGAGATAGGGAGGGCAGAGAGAGATGGATGGGGGTGGGTACAGGCCACGCGTCGGGTGATCCGTCGTAAGGCCGCCAAGCAGCTGAGCAACGGCCTCCTGTTGCCCGACGAGGAGATCGTCATCTACTACACCGACGGCGACTATCCCATCTTCTCCGGCGACGACTTCGACATACTCCCCGAGGAGTTCAACCTCATCCCGGAGTACCCTGGTCTCATCTCTCCTCTCCTCTTTTCCCCTTCTCCTCTCCTCCTCCCCTCTCTCCTACCTCAACCCCTCCCTCTACTCACCTGCAGACGGATTCCCTTCCATCGGACCGGCTTCCGAGGCTGCCCAGGACGAGCCGGAGCCTCCCACCACCGCCGCCTCGCCGCCGCCCCCCACCCGTTAGTCTCCCACGCCTCATTTAACCCCCTCCTCTCAACCTTCATTCCTCTCCTCTTGCTGCCTCCCACCCTGTCCTGCCCCCTCCCCCCGAAGCAGTGGCCTTCAGCCGCCGCTCCGCCGTCCCCTCAGCCGCCCGAGGAGGCCGCCGCCACGCCGCCTGCCCCAGTGGAGGAGGAGGCGGCAGTGGAAGAGCCACAGGCCGCCGTCCCCCTCCTCACCCCGCCCCCCGCCAAGTACGGCGCCGAGGTGGAGCCTGAGCCGCCGCCGCCCGCCCCCGCCTACGCCGCCCGCCGCCGCTTCGCCATCGCTCGCAAGCGCACCGCCGCCAACGCCCGCCGCCACCAGCCCGGCACCTCCATCGCCATCCGACGCTCCAGTATATCCCACTTCTCCCCCCTCTTCTACCGCCTCCGCCAGAGTAAGGCCTAATTGGAGACAGTGCGGGGAAGAGTGCCTGCGGGGACCGCCACCCCAGCTGCCGCTTCTGGACCAGCTTCCTTGCCGGCATGGCTGACCCTCGCAAGCCCGGCGCCAAAGCCCCCCTGCGCAAGTCCTCTCCCATTGCAGCCCTGGCCCTGAGGGAGTAAAGAAGGAAGGAGGATTGGAGGGACTACTGCGAGGCGGAGAAGGCGGCCATGTACCGCCTCTGTCCGGAGAGCTGCGGCCTGTGCCCCGGCGCCGCCGCCCGACGTCAGGAGCGTCGCCGGCGAATCCTCCGCAAGCGCACCCGCGTCGTCCTCCGTCGCCGTCGCACCAACTAGGACCCCTCCACTCCCCTATCTCCCTTTCATGCTATGCCTTATCACCCTATACTTTCGCTCCCCCCTGCCTTCACCTTCAACTGCTTTTACGGGGCCTATTTTTGCCCCTATACATGCTCCGCTACCTGCGCTCAAAGAAAAAGGCTGCGAAATGAAGCTGTGGCAGGCGACAAATGAGGCGGAGAAAAGAGAGGCCATAGGGAGGCTAGTTAGGAGTCAGGACACTTCATGGGGCAGCGGCTAACAAACGATGCCTGCAAGTTGATTGCGAAAGTGAAGATGCGCAAGACGCAAGATGCAATGCTCGAAAGAAGACAAGGAAATGGTATTGCTATGCTACAAATTACAGTGCTGTATTGCAAATTACTGTGCGGTATTATATTGTATTGCTGTATTGTACTGTAAAACCGTATTGTAAGGCGCCAACATTTCTAACTGTCTCTGAACGTTTTGACATATTCTTTCCCAGGTGTTGCGAAACAAAATAATTGTCTCCACTTTGAATAGGAGTCAAACACAATTTGAGTTAAATTTAAGTCGGCTGGGCTTGTTTGATTGACTAATAATATCACAAAAGTTTAATATTTTGGTGAGGTATTTTGACGGTCTAGTCTTATTAAGCGCGAAAACAATGAAATATAACAAAAACATTGATTTGTTTAGTCGAAATTCAGGCGTAAAATAACAATAGAGATCTGAAACTGAATAGGCTCTTAATTTAGGCCTGAAAAAGCTCGCCAAAACTAAATACAACTGTCAAAACAGCAGCTTCAACTAGTAGTCCAAAGAATTAAACAGTTCCAAAGAATTGATTTTTGGGAGAAATGAGGATCGCTTTTGGCTTGCCGATGGTACCAGTTGTCGATTATTTGCCCACTGTTAAAGTTGTGTACATTGTATCAGTAGCACATTTATTCAATACTTGTCACAATCGCGTGACGAAAACTGGGTGCAGATAGCGTCCCGAGTCTCCTCCGCATATCCAGTCTGAAAGCCATCAGGGCTACCAGCCGTCAAACCAATAGCCTTTCAAAACAACCTCAGCATTCAATCTGGCACCCCGTATCAGGTTGAAGAGGTTGCAGTAGTTTGTGCCAAAGTCCAGAACAGCATACCAGACACGGGAGCGCGAAAAGCCATCAGCCTAGAGACAAGGGCGGGTTTAAAAGGCCAGAAAGCTTGACGATGGCTGCCTTGCAGGCTTTGCTGCTGCTTTGGAGGAAGGAGAAATAGAGGTCGTCGATATACTTCCCATTGTAGGTGGTGTGGCTGAGGCGCAGCTGATTATCCTCCTCACTCACCTACCCATCATGCACAATAAGTCAATCACGCTCCATACTTCATATATAGTAATGATTTTCTAATGCTACAACAAATTTAATCAGGTGCCTAAACAACTTGCAATTGGACAGTTTTTCTGTAGTTTCCGGAAGACAAGGCTCAAGTATTGCGGTATTCTGCTCTGAAAAAGAGGAAAAAGAAGGCAGCTCACAATCTGGTAGTAGCAGTTGGAGCCATTGCCGCAGCTGGCGTTCATGCCGAACCTTTCCACAGTCTCTAAAAGCCTCTGTCCAACTTCAGGACAGGACTTCGCAAATCTACAGAACAACTTCTCATGCGAAGCTTGCAGAATTTCGTCAAATTAAATCAGGCATGACAATCAATCAGAAATTTCACCTCAATGTTTTTCATGTTCATTGAATTTAAGCTGCGAATGCCCTGTAGCAGCAAAACCAACCTGAAGCTGACGGAGCAGGAGGCATGCCAGGGCCCAAAAAAGAGCCCGTACACGAGGTAAGCGATGGCCAAGACTGCGATGGGCAGGAGCAGGAGTGCTGCGGATGTCCTGTAGCAGGAACACTGGGAAAAGTAATGCCGTCCATTTCGTCCCCCTTTAATTGAGAAGGACCAAGCCACTGGTTGAAGTCGGTTAGGTCAAACCTGGCAGCAGCTTTCGTGTTTCCACCAGCATAACACCAGTTCAGTTCCGCCATAACACCAAGTGACTTTGCCCAAGCTTTCTTGTGCCGCAAAACTGCGCAGATTTAACCACAAGCTATTCAATAGCTGAAACATGTCAAATATTGGGCTGGCGCGAGGGAGCAACGCGACCGTCAGCGCCAAGCCCCTCTTTTCGACCCAGGTGTACGTTTTCGGGGTTATTGCTAGATCTTAAAATTGATAAGGCTCCTGCTCCTCAGAGAAGAATCCAATCGTTCTGATTCTTTTTGCATTGGAAAGAGCATCATCAAATTGTCCAAAACTCGCGAGAAATCGCCCAAAACTTGCAGCAATAATTAGAAAATCACTCAAAACCATTTGTCCGAACCTCCTCCTCCTCCTCCTCCTCCTCCTCCTCCTCCCTCCTCCTCCTCCTCCTCCTCCCTCCCTCCTCCTCCTCCTCCTCCCTCCTTCTCCGCATCTATTCAATGGACGATAGTAGGTATTCATTTTTCCCCCCAACCCCCTTCCCCGGGTCCTTAGGCCTCATGTGTTTAGCTTTTCAGTTACACTAAGCAGTCATATGCAACAGTGGTGTAGTGGTGCAAGCGATTGAACAGCTGAATGAATCTAGGAGGTTCGAATCCTTCTCATGGATTCACTTTAATTTTTGTGTATTTCAAGTTGAGAAAATTACTGGTACCCTCGGCAGGCCTAAATAAAAGCTCTTTTCTCCCAAAGATCGATTGCCAAGAACCCAATAACCAAAAAAGATTCCCAAAAATTTTGTAACTTAAGACAATTTCCAAAAAAAAAATTTAATTTGCCATTATATTTGCATTGTACTTTTTATTTTCAAATGTTTTCATTTTGTTATTTTTATTAAAACAAGTATATGGCGCAGAGCGCAATAGGTGACCGCGGAGCTTCACAGCCCACAACTTCCTTGGCAGCTTACAATTCCATGCCAATGACTACCTTTGACTACCTACTAAATTTGACTACCTTTCGGGAAAAAAAGTTTTTCCAAATACGTTGAGATTTCGCCATTTCTCAGCAAACCCCATTTTTCAACCGTTCTACCCAAAAAATAATGTTTCAAATGCTCGGAAACCAGTTTTACCCCTCCAGATCTTCCTAAAATATCATTACCTTTCAGGAAAAAAAAGTTTGTCAAAATCCGTTGGGAATTGAGCATTTTACAGCATACCCAAATTTTCAACCTTTCTACCCAAAAAAGTAATGTTTCAAATGCTCGGAAACCGGTTTCACCCCTTCAGATCTTCCTAAAATATCATTACCTTTCAGGAAAAAAAAAGTTTGTCAAAATCCGTTGGGAATTGAGCATTTTACAGCATACCCAAATTTTCAACCTTTCTACCCAAAAAAGTAATGTTTCAAATGCTCGGAAACCGGTTTCACCCCTTCAGATCTTCCTAAAATATTATTACCTTTCAGGAAAACAAGTATAATGGTGCAAAGCACAATAGGTGACCGCGAAGCACTAATTATATCAGTAAAAGGAAAAGTCTGTGGTTTCTCAACCAAATTCAAAAGTAAGCACATATTTAGAATCAGCAGTTATGAATTGTGAACAAAAAAACTCAAGTCGTGTGTGCAATTTTCAGCCATTCAAAACGACAATTTTTCTCTCAAAAGGAAAAGTCTGTGGTTTTTCAACCAAATTCAAAAGTAAGCACATATTTAGAATCAGCAGGTATGAATTGTGAACAAAAAAAACTCAACTCGTCTGTGCAATTTTCAGCCGTTCAGTTACTATGGAGAAAATGGTTCTTTTTTTGGGGAAAAATTTTTTTGACTCAAAAATTTGATGTTTCAAATAATCCGGCACCAGTTCCACCCTGCCAGGATTCAAGCGGCAAGCTTTAGCTTTCAGGAAAAAAAAGTTTGTCAAAATCCGTTGAGAATTCGCAGGGCCCTGGCCATTCCAGATAGAAATATATATCTATATATATATATATATATGGACAAAAATCCAGTCACATGTATAGACCGCGAAGCGGGCCCTTCGGGCCCGCTTCGCGGTCAAAAAAAGTTTGTCAAAATCCGTTGGGAATTGAGCATTTTACAGCATACCCAAATTTTCAACCTTTCTACCCAAAAAAGTAATGTTTCAAATGCTCGGAAACCGGTTGCACCCATCCAGATCTTCCTAAAATATCATTACCTTTCAGGGAAAAAAAAGTTTGTCAAAATCCGTTGAGAATTGAGCATTTTACAGCATACCCAAATTTTCAAACTTTCTACCCAAAAAAGTAATGTTTCAAATGCTCAAATTCCGGGTCTACCCCTCCAGATCTTCCTAAAATAGCATTACCTTTCAGGAAAAAAAAAAGTTTGTCCCAATCCCTTGAGAATTCGCCCGTTCCCAGCATTTCCAGAAATATATATATATACATATATATGAGGACAAAAGTTGAGTAACCTCTATAGAAGTAACCTCTCTACAGGCCAAATGTGGTCTCTTTTCTCCAAAATTTTGAATTGCCTCGAGTAAAAAGTCAAGGAAATACAATTTCTACTAGTGGAATCTGCTGCGTCATCTGCATTTTGTTTTGGGTGCGCATGGAAAGAGACACTGAACTGCGCGCCAAAAACAAAATGCAACTGTCCAAGCAGCAGATTCCACTAGTAGAAATTGTATTTCCTTGACTTTTTACTCGAGGCAATTCAAAATTTTGGAGAAAAGAGACCACATTTGGCCTGCCGATGGTACCAGATATAATGCATTTTCACGTGCAAATAGTGTGTATCCTGTGTATCCAATCACACATTGATTTATGATACCCCACAGACAGCTCTACTTTTTGTTCCTTTTTTTTCTTGGACTTCGTTTTTCGGGAAATGCTTGGAAACTTGCATAGAAACAAGCTAACTCAATCAATTTTAACAAGGAAATATCGGCTATAGCCAATAGATGCGCGGCCTTTTTTACCTTGTTAAGCAATGAAATGAACAATAAGGAACTCAAGAAAAATTTAAATGACTCAAACTCAATCAGTAACAAATTGATATTGGCCTGTTTTGGGTTTCTGAGGCTTTTAAATGATAACAACAATCTAAATAACAATCAATAATTAATACAAGTAAAATTTAATTTTTTGAAATTTTTGAATTTCAAGCTCTCCATTTTCAAGGTTTTTTGATCATAAATCTGGAACAAACCAAATTGCACCAAGCACACAAAAACGTCCCGAGCCACCACCTAGACGGACCTCCATGCAAAATTTTAGCCAATTTCATTGAAAAACCGAGGAGTACGGGCTGCGGTACCACACACATATATATATACTAGTAATATTGGTCAGTGGCCGCACTTCGCGCGGCCACCATTTGGTGGTGGTTAT